>CAESWR010001247.1:199538-252889 GCA_903171835.1 Mullus surmuletus
TTTTAATTCCTTTTGCTTATTTCAAAACGGTTCCCTTTTTAAAAAAGTAGAGCCACCAAGTGTTCCAGGTGGCGTCCATCGCACTGCGTGGGGGCAGGTGGCAGCTGAATGTGGCTGTACATTGACTCTGCATGAAAAGTGGTCGCCCAGGTGGCGTCAGTTGCGTCCACTGTGAACGCAGCTTTACATCTGTACAAGGTCACAACCTTGAGGAAAGCCTGCTCAGTTCCATCTGATCAGAGCTCGCCATTGGCCAACTATTCACTGTTTCTGTTAGATGCTCCCAAAATGCAGGAGCAACACAGCAGGAAGCGTGCTTATGGAGTGGGAGCTGCCGGCCTGCAGCAAACGTAGCTCAGCCATCAGTGGCCGACAGGGCGAGCGCAGCACAAAGCCTGTTTTGCTGTGATCGCGACTTCACATCTGCAGGCAGGAAGTCATCTGTGACTGTTAGCTGCCACCTTACCATCGCCACATCAATGCCAGAATTTAGAGTTGCGTACACTGATCAGCCTAACAGCAAATGAAAGTGTTCAGACATCAGGTATTTGTTTAACTTAGCACAAAGTCAGAACCATCTACAGCTCGACCCATTCTATAACATTTACGGCAGAGATGGATTATTAGTGACCCTCCTGAAAAGCCACTGAGCAGATCAGCCACGACCGTGCAGTGCCAACAAATCTCCAGCGCTCAGCTGGTTCCAAATAGGCCAGGTTGGCACACTCAGACACACACACACACACACACACACATACACACACACACAGGCACAAACTACACAATGATCCAGCACAGGCTGCTGTGACGGCGCTGGCAGATGGAAACACTCCGGCTGTTAAAGGATCAGACCGCGGGCAGCGGATCACCACCAACATATGGGAGCTGCAGTCTATAGCTGCAAAAGTGTCTCCACTCATCTGTGTGTGTGTGTGTGTGTTGTGTGTGTGTGTGTGTCTGTGTGTGCGTGTGTGTGCATGTATGCATTACATCAGAAGAAGGATCCTGATGACAGCAGTATATATTATATATTCATTATATTGCTGTCGTATCACCCTAGTGACCCATTCAAATAACTATTTTCCATTGAAGCTCTCATTTTAGCCAAAGACCTCAAGTTTTTACCCTCGTTTTCCCCTCAAAATCACGTTCACACCAGCATGTTTATTAAAGAAAATCCCTGTTCACATGAAAACGCAAACGCAAAACACAACCACCGCGTTGAAATCTGCATGCCACACCAGCAGGGGGCGATATCATGTTAACTGGCTAAAATGCATCAACCAATCAGAGAGAAGCGGATGTTTGAGTGAAAGGAAGGGGATGCATGTAAATAAATGAAAATGTATTCATGTTTTTTTTTTCAAGTATCATGATAAACTTATATCCGGGTCACCCTTAACTGGCCAGGTAGCCAGGGGGGCTTCCAGTCCGCCTGCTCCGTCGCTCCGTCGCTCCGACGTGCGATCAGCTGTGCGCATTCGCGGCTTGAAATACGCCTTTTGATTTTGATACACTGTGTCGAACGTTTTTGCTGCGTATCGATTACCGCGACGGCCCTAGTTTGGGAAACGTTGGTTTAGAGGGAGGGAGAGAGCGATGTAGCTGGACAAGTGACTGTTTAGTCGTATGCTGTATACTTTCAAACCACAACGTCATGGTGTCTGACTCTTCATGATTCTCAGAGTTTTATTTACTTCATTACTTCAGTAAGCCGTTCACACTCACATTCACACACTTGACAGAAGCTGTCGTCTGGAGCGTCTGGCTCAAGGGCTCTTTGACACTGGCCGGTGGATGGAACTGATAACCCGCTGACGACAAGAAGGCCTCTCTTGCTGCTAAGCCATGTTCAATAAAACAAACATAAAGCTATTTATTTAGTGGAATCAGACGCAGCTGCATTCGACGATTTGCTCAGATCTTTTTGGGCAATTTGGGGAAGAGAAACAGGGCGGCTGCTTCTGTGAGGGTGCGATCACAGCCGACTTCAGTCATGGCCAATCAAATCAGCTCCTCCCATCACCTTTAATCCACTTTGACGCAGTGTGGTGAAAATTGGTGTCTATTGGTGACTGATTTAGTCTGTGTGAACAGGTAAATAGGATCCAGTGATGTTACTTTTCCATTGCTAATAAATTCATTCGTTACATGAAATAGAAGGTTGCATTTAATGAACCTTTTATTCATATATTTATAGAATCGGGATGAAATTCGCCAGACATCCACCCAACCTGTCTGTGGAGTTTTGGATGGGTCTGCCATGTGCACACCTGCACAGATCCACCAGAATTACTCTGGCTCAGCTGAAAGTAGACGTGGTTTGAGCTGGTGTGACCTCAGGCCGATTGCAGGCAGCACACTGTGCCAGGCTGCATCCTCATCCACACACGCATCTTAGCATGGGCTGCTCTACCAAATGTTCAGGTGCACGCAGCACGGCTTGGGCCAACAATAAAGTACAGTTACACCATATAATGGCACTCAGGTGCCAATAAGGTGCCAGTGAATATCAAGAGTGAATACCAACAGGAGAATATTGCAGGGGATTTAGGCTCATTTTTGGGAGCTGTTACCCATCTTCCATCCACCAACACCCATCCTTACACGTTGTTCCTCATTGTAAAGGTGACTAATCGGGCTTTCCAATGGACTAAACACCAATTGGTATTATTAAAGGGGAACAATGATTGAAATAACGTTATAGCTATTATATACAGGTATGTAATAAGGAAATAAAAGTTTCACCAGCAGGTATTTCAGTGAGAAAAGTGGGCTTTTTGTAGCCTTGTGTGTCTTATGTTGAAATTCTTCCCTTTTCATCACCACAAAATTGGTAACTTCTATCAGACGAGATAAATTCTCCGTCCTGAGAAGACATTTCTACTGAAAATAAGCTTTCTTTCTGAGTTTGATTTTTTCTCACTGTTGTTCTTGCGTCTGCTCCACCAGGTCCTCCCTTCATCGTCTCACCGCCAGAGAACATTACAGTGAATATTTCGCAGGACGCCTTCTTCACCTGCCAGGCCGAGGCCTACCCACGCAACCTGACGTACACCTGGTTCTGGGAGGAGGACAACGTCTTCTTCAAGAAGTAATGTTATGATCGGGTTCATGATGTTTGCCCTGTCAGCTCGCCTGTGTCAGTGTGAATATAAAGAGCATAACTGACTTTTCTTTTTTAGAGGGACACGTCTCATTTCTTCACGTTTTACTTCTCACTGTTGTCTGTCAGGTTATCCTGATCCAATATGAGCCTTCCAATGTGTTTGCAAATGAAATACCGGGTGATTTATAAATGATGGTGCAACAATTAATTTAACTAGCATTCGTTTAAGGGAGCATAGGGGAGGATTTGAAATCACCTTTCAACTGTCCCCCGCTGGCCATCCCACATCCTGCAGTCAGAGTGCGTGTGTATGTGTATGTGTGTGTGTATGTGTGTGTGGGTGTGTGTGGGGGGGTCATCAGTGTCAACACGCTTCATCCAACCATCAAAGATGCGATTATTTTTTCCCCCCTGAAAAATATGCCCTTTTTTGAGCGTTTTAAACCACAACAACGTTTCTGTGACGCACCTGGTGTCAAAAATCTGGCAAGTGCAGAGCTTTAAAATGCTCGTGATGTTAACGATTACACTCAGGCCTTCCGAGATATTACTAGGGTTGCAAAATTCCTGACATTTTCAAAGTTGGAAACTTTCCATGGGATTTTGGGGGAAATCAATGGAAATTTGGGGAAACTGCATGTAGCTGCTCATATCCATGTGTCAATATGAGACATGTTGGTTCGTCATAAGCAGACATGCGTGCAAACATGTCTAATAATTGACATTAATTGACATTATAAATATTATAAATGAATTTTAGGGGAATTTGGGGGAGAATTTTCCCTCACTGAGTCTAACTGTCATGAATATCAGAATCAATATTTGTCATAAGTAAAAAAATACATGCAAATATGCCTGATACAACATTTATAAATGACACTCATCAGTTTTTACAGCTGGAGAACTTTCATGGTTTCTTTCCCAGAACAAAAAGCATGAAGGGTGAAAAATCAAAGACGGTTCAGGTTTACAAAAGTCCAGACATATTCCTGATGTTCCCTCAGCTCCACAAAAAAGGTCCCAGTCAAAAATATCCAAATATTTAGTTGAGCTTCTTTCAGGCCATGCTTTCTACCCATCAAGGACCTGGACCTCATCGTCTTCAATGACAACAAAACCCTGAAAATTGCAATATTAAAGTTGCCATGGAGATTTTTGGGGAAACTTTCCTGATTGTTCCATCCCTTTGCAACCCTAGATATTACTAATCTTCAGTGTGAGACATGGAGTAAGTATATATGTAAGTAGGCCTCTTGCTGCTCCAAACACCAGCTCCAGCACCTCCATACATTCATAACTGCTTGTTACAGCGGCTTTCATGTGGTTTTCTGCTCCAGGCTCAGCGCCCCCGGTTCAATAAATAAGTCTGTGGAGTCGATCATGGGGAGACACTGAAGTAGAGATATAATGCTACAGAGGCCCCACCCCATTGAAATTAAAAAATGAGTATCCACACTGTGTTTTTATCCACACATCCACATCATATATTTGAGGAGAATCATCTGTCCTGTTAGTAGAGATCAGGCGGCTCCAGTAATTCTAAGCCATGTTAGCAGACACTTCAACTGTTAAAGATGCTTTTCAAGTAAATAATAATCGCGCAACATGCCAGTCATTCTCCACGAAAGGTCTTGAGAAATGATATTTGTCGAAGGCTCAGCTCTGACATTTCCACAGCTGATGTGTGGAAGCTGCTCAGACAGACAGTGCACTTTCTATTTACCCTTTTAAGAGCCGCACAGCAACGGAACCTTGAATTTCAGTGTAGTTTACGATGCGCACTCACAGTGTGTCACCAGACCTCGGTGTCGGTTTTCCAGCGTTGCTTTTGGAGAAGGCTGGAAGGTGGTGGCCAGCTAAAGTGCGACGCGATGGTAACATTTTCAGCATGTTTACATCTTCCACTTTTTTTGTGTTTCCAGCTGCTGCACATTTTGTTTGAGTTTTTGTTTGTGTTTCAGGATTAGTATACACATTTATTGTCATTAACCATGCAAAAGAACAGAGTAAAGAAAAAAAGTTTAGCATCAAATCCAGAAGTGCATTGTTGTATACAGACAGTGCGTGATTGTATACAGTATCTATCTATATACAGTATGTATGTGCAGAAAAAGTCATTTTATTTGGACACCCCATGCATTTGTGAAATATTGCATTAAGAATCACTCCTAGTGCAATTTATTTTAGTACAGTCACAACCAAAATACAAAACAAATCCTAAAAAGCCATTAAAATGTGTTGGTTCCATAAAAAGACATAAGAAATGTTTAGTATGGTCATTTTGGTACCAGTGATGCACTAATGAAGGTTGGCTTTTTATTAAAAGACACGGTTTTAGTTGCTGTGCTTCATGTCTACATAAAGCCAGCACATTTGACAGTTAGGCATTGTGAATAGATATAGAGATCCATCAACTACTGTACAGATTTACATATTATGTGGATAAGTATGAATATAGACTAATATTCACATGTACAAATATTGCCTAGATAAGTATGAATACGTTCTTAAAAGATTGCATCGCAGAGTCGAACACCCATTAAGCTCCTGAATAGATTCGATAAAAACTGAGCGATGTATCAAACAGACAGTCAGCAGAAAGTCAGAGAGGCTGACAGGCTGACTGGGTGACAGTGAGCTGCTGCTCAGTCCGACCTGCATCATCACCGGGACGAACAGGCTCACGTCGCACCTCGTGTTGGCTGGCAGGCGCCAGCGTCGCCTCTGCTGGACAGCTTTACTCACAATAAGTCACACAGAGGCGGTCTTGAAGGGATTAAAGTGGACGGTGAAAGTGTTGGCAATGATAAAACAATTAGAACACACCAGAAAACCAGAGAGTGATGGCTGTTAATCTCCATGGTCATCAGAACGGGCTGGCCAGGTCCTGCTACCGAGCGTGGACCCGGCCAGTGATTTATTGAGGCAGCTCAGCTCATCTGCACAGCTGGATTATTCAAGAAATGTTTTGGGAAAATAGCGTAGACCAAGGATGTTGACTTGTCCGTCTCCAGAGCAGCTCAGGTCATATTTGGCTCTTGGCCAGTCCTCTTCTCTGAGGTGAAAAGTGCAACTGTTTTTAACTAGAGAATCTCCTCAGCATCTCTGAAAAATAAATTCAGATTTGATACAGAATTATCCCGAGAGAACAAGCTTCACTTTCTCGAGATAAGTCATTAATGAACAGCCAGTAAACAAACTAAGGTAACTTTTAGTCAATGTTACTCAGCGGTAAGTTGTTGTTGAATGTCAGCGGTGCGATGGGGAGGATGAGCGACCTGCTTGCATCTTCTGTCCGTAGGATACGGTTCTCTGTTATTACCAGATGACAAATAAATTAATTCATTAAAAAATGAATTCAAACAAATTCATGCATTTTCTTACCTTGAGAAAACAAACTTGGTTATCTTGAGATAACGAGAAAACAAGCTTCATTTTATTGAGATCATGAGAAAAATCACACTATAACTACTAACCGTACGGATCGAACGTCACGGTGGCCGCTCCATTAACTCTCCTCCTCTGTTCTTCCTCTTCCCAGTGACCTGAAGCGTAGAGTCAGTATTCTCATCGACGGCTCGCTAATCATTGCCCAAGTCAAACCAGAAGACACTGGGAAATACACCTGTGCTCCCAGTAACAGCCTGGGCCGCCCGCCGACTGCCTCCGCCTTCCTGACAGTGCAATGTGAGTACCCCCCCCCCCCCACCTCCCACACACACACACACAAACACACTACTCTGTGTACACTGTCCAGCCTTTGGAAAGAGGATTCATCATGATCCAGTGGATCCATTACTGATCCACTAATTACAGCAATTTGAAAATGTGCTAGTTGTTGCAAGAATTGTTGCTCTGCATGTTTCCAGGACACATCTTCAAAGTAAAAGAGTTGTAATAGGAGCAAGTGCTTTGTCCCTGAGGGAGAATGGTGTGAAGCTATGGTGTCCTTTGAGGACCAAAAGCAGAAATGGTCAGGACAGCTGAGCATTCCACCTTTACTATCTTTCTTACTTCCTACTTCTTCTACGACTGCTTCCTTGTTACTTCTTCTTGTTTTTCCACGGGTGACAACATGGTGGCAACCAGCGTTGAGGTGCATTACTGCCACAGGTTTGCAGAGGTGCATTGTGGGTGTTTGTCCTTCTCAGCTTCCACAGAAACATCATTTAGCCAAGATGATGGACCTCCTATGTGATATTTAATGGCTAAGTCTAAGAAGACTATGCGATAAATGCATTAAAAGCAATTACACACTGTTTATATATTAGGGCTGTTCTGGTCATTCAGGTATTGACCGAAACAACCCAGTTCCAGGTAGTATCGAAAGTGCGCCTGTCAAACAATAACTGCAATCGGATGTTTTTCTCAGATTTTGTTTCTATGGTTTTACTCACAGCCAACCATCATGATTTGAGCGCTTTCAAAATGTATTTGTGTAAAAATCTTTTGAATGGGGAGGAGTGGTGACATTTGCACAACTGATTTCTATTCGCATTAATATTGAATGAAGTAACAAAAAGTACCAAATGAAGGACTCAAATGGTATAGGTATCGTTTTAAGGGTACTGGTATCGGTACTGGTATCACAAAACGATACCCGGCCCTCTCGCATTAGTATACTCCTTAGTATTGCATTATAACTGAGATATCATTAAACAAGGCAATTTCAACAATTTCAGCAAGATGTGATGCTATCGAGGAGAGGTCCAGGGAGTGCAGACTTATCATTTAGTAAACAATAGACAGTCACACAATATGGTAACACTGGGAACGAGTGCCGTGTGACTGTCAATGGTTTTTGACTTGTCTGTCTCCTGTGACGCAGTAACACACATAGAGGACTGTGCAGCGCTCCAGAGAGGGAAGCAATTTATCATGTTGTCGTTACATTATTGACCCACAGATACAAATCTCTCCTTTTTGGATCTCAAAATGTGCACAAACACCACATTTACACCTGGCATTAACACATGTCCTGTATCCAGATTGTATCCAGATTGTATCCAGATTGTATCTGGATGCAATCTGAGATCCCATTGAGATCCGATCACATCTTGGCATGTGAAGATTAAATGAATAAACAAGAAGAAAAAAATCAAAGAGGAAATGGTCGCCATCCGTCTGTCTTCAACAAGTCCAATGGCGACCAAAGCAGAGGAGATGGATCCAGGAGGAGATCCAGGAGGCATCAGCGTTTCCACCTGAGTTTAATGAGCTCACGATGCCTCCCTGAGCTCCTCCAGAGGGGGTTTGGACCATCACATCACAAACTGTCCTCAATGTGTCCTGGGTGTGTTTACACCTGTTCTTTCATGTGCTCACACACTTTCCCACTGCAATCCCATCACCCAAAACACACCTTCATGCCAGCTGGAAACAGGGCTTAAGATGTAGTTTTGGAGCCTTTCCGGCTATGTCACAGATGTAGTGACGTATCCAACCCATGCGTATTTATGTATTAAAAAATCCTATGATCTAAATACTAGGCACATTGGTTGTATAATAAGTCAGCGTGTGCATCCCTGTGACATTGCTGCTGACGTTCAGGAGGCTGGTTATTATCCTGACTGATTCAAGAGATGATCTGAAGAGAATGTTTGTAGAAATCGTTAATCCCCTCAACAGCAGGACAACAGAGGACAAGATTCATTCAAGAAATTAAAACGACTATAAGATTGCCTCTAGGTTTGAGGAAATGTGCTCTTTTGGCACTTGGCAGTCATCTCATCATCATTCACGTCACATTTATGAGATGACAGCAGAAAATAGCAAGACACTCACCAGACAAGGAACCAGTTCATCAAAAATATACAGATATATGAAACAAAGAGCCTTTTTTAACGAACCTTTATTAGAGTAAAGCCATAACAGTGTAAATAAATCGGTCTTTACGACATTTTGCTGGATACTGTTGATGGTCACAACTGACCTTTGTTGTGCACAAAAGGGGCTTGAACAATTGATAGCTGTATTAATAATAATAACTTGGATAAAAATTATTAATTATTAAAAATTGAAAAGATGATCGATGTTTATTATTAAAAATGAATAATCGGGAGATTATCTCTTCTTTAATTAATAAACAATCAATAAATGCACCTTAAAGGTGCGACGGGGCACCACCCCAAAACTGGAGACTATCAATTTATCTTATCAGTCTCGTGTTTCTTGAAGGATGAATTGGTGCACAGACCCTCTTTCACCAGCTTGTTATGGAGAATGTACACAAACACAGGACAACTTCTTAATGTAAAGAACAGGTTTATTAAGAGGTACAATCGGTATCTCAACGCACCTTCAATATTCCTGATTTCTACAATCTAATCTACAATAATCAACAATCAAACAATCATTCAAATGCAAGGGAAGTGTGTGTGTGTGTGTGCGTGAAGGGGAGGAGCGTGGTAGAAGGTGTCTCTTCTGTACTGCCCCCCTCTTTTGGAGGTGGGATCTCTCTGCCGCGAGATTTGAAAGTGGGAGTGTGTCTTGTCCACGCGGCGGCGCGTGTGGGTTGAATTCTGGACACAAGATGGCGTGCTATCAGATGTGGTCCTGTAGCACGAGGTATGCACGTGGGTGTGAGTGAATCAAGAGGAGAAAGATAAGGAGAGGACAGGAAAGACAAAGGAGCCGTTAGCTCGGCGGAGGAGTAATCACTCTCTATCATGCAGTGGTACAGGGCAGACGTGGATCTGCCTCTGATCACTGGTTCTCTCAGATAGAGCGTGATGTACCCACTTCGAGCACGACGGCACAACAGTCAGCACGGCGGCTGAAAATAAAACGTACGGATAGCTCGATCCGTAGGCTACAAGCGTACAACACAAATAAACTACCTAGCTCTGCCCAGACGTAAGCCTCTGACTGTGATGGGGGAGCTGGTTCCTTCGGGCCGGATGTGCGTGGCGGGGAGTCCACTTCTTCGCCTCTGTGCAGAATCGACGCTGTTTCACACGTGTTAAGCGGTAGCAACCAAAGGGGGGGGTGCTCGGTGTCCGGTTCGGGTGGAGCGGTGCAGCCCGCTTCTTCACCTCCAGGCGACACACGGCGGCTGGTCCTCGCTGTGCTTGCGGGAGCAGAAAGGTGCTTTTCTCTCGGACCGGGTTTGCGGGTCGGAGGGGCCCGTTGCTTGGCTTACGTGAGCGGTGCGGCGCGGATCTTCGTCCGGCCCGACGGGGCAGCGAGTCGATCGCCTTTCAGGAGGGATCCGGGGGGGGGGCGCTTCTTCTTGGCGCGGTGCGGCGGATGGCGCTCTTCTCGGCGCTAAGTGCTTAGCGTTCTTCGCCCGGGACTGGGGAATCCCGGCTCGGTCCGTGAGGTCGGGATTTCGGCCGGTTCTGTGTGTACCTTGGCTGCTTCCTCACGACGCGGTGCTGCTTCTACGGCGGGACACGTGGGGCGAGAGATGGCGGATTCTTGATGATGTCCTCACCGCAGTTGAAGCACCTTGAAGCGCGTCGGAGAGTGGAAGAGGAAGAGGAAGACAGTGCGTCGGAGGTAGCATTGGTGTTTTATACCTCACGGTGACGTACGGGGATTCCCTGCTGGTGTGGGGCGTCACAGCCGAATCGGCGGTTGTGATTGGCTGTGAGGCGGGAGCGCAAAGGATGCTGGGAAATGGCTGTTCTCCAGGGTGGGGGGTCCCTTTGTTCTCGTGGGGCCTTGTTTTCCACACGCGGTCGGCCAAACACCTTATACTCTCTAAAACTCATGAGCAGGATGAGGATACGTCACAATAAATAGTAACTGTTTAAGGCAACTTATTTGTTCATTGAAACAAAAGTGACACTGCTGTGGTACTCACTCATATTTTAGGTGTGTGAAATATTTGACCATTATTAAACTCACGCTCTGCTGCAGTGTTGCACTGGCCTAAGTGAGCTCGCTGAGTAGTGACTACGTTTCCAGTCAGTCAATATTGGGGTTAAGGTCTATATTCCGGTCAGTGAAACATTGGGAATAAGCCGTTTCAATGCGTGAGCAAACAGGTTTGTACCTGTCTCCATGGTGATTGTAATCAATGGTGATATCCTGATCAAAGCAGCCACGCACGGAGAACGTCTAGACTTTCCGCTCCCCTTTTTGTGGATCTGTCTATCCTGCTACTTTCTAGCGTCTCCAAATGCCAGGATGTTTGTGTCTTTCATCACACTGATGAAGTGATTGGTTTCCTCCTGACTGGTTCCTGGACTCCAAAGACCAAGATTCCTTGCCAATAGAGCACGCGCTTGACACCAATTCATCTTCCTTTTGATGGGGAGATCCTGATAGGAAGAGACATCATCAAATATTCACCTTAGAAAAGGAGGAACCAGGGGGAATGTTCAGGTTTTCAAAAACCATATGATCTATATAAGTATATTCCACTTATTCAAATGGGTAACTGGTGTTTACATGGTCGCGTGCAACCGGGTTATTGCTGATATTCCACTTAGAAAAGGCTTATTGATTGCATGAAACGTAGCCAGTGTGAAGAAGGCAAACGCTAAACCACCTGGAATCTTAAAAGCAATGAGAGGAGATGAATGGAGGCCAATGTAAACAGGAGCAGATGGCTGCTCTTAACAAAGAGCTGAGGAAGATGTCTAACAGAGTGGAGCATGAACTGGTGATGCAGAGAATGGCCAGACAACTGGAAGTGTTTACAGAAGCAGGTCACAAATAATGGAGGTTTGTTTCCATCCAATGTCTGTCAGACGAGGCTGCGCTGATTTTTCAGGCAGGAAAAGAATTAAACTATGCAAAGCAGAATAGGTGAGGCACTCCCCAGGAGAGGGAGTCAGGCAAAGTGGTTTCAACAAAATTCACCAAGTTGGAGAACGAAAAGATCCTCCCAGAGAAGGGCGGATCAGCCCAGCAGGAGGGTTTCTGATTTGCTGTTAAAAAGAAAGACTTCCAAAGTTTCTTCTTCGTTAGACACTGATAACAACTTGCTGATGGTCCGGGTCAGGACACCATGGGTCAACTCCTCCTGATAAAGGGAATAGAAACGCTGAAAAATTATACGATACATAAGATAATATTCAAATTTTTATCTTATTTGGCAAAGAGATGCCAGACCTTGTGAGTTTGGGGGACTTCAGTTCGTTCATTTGACATGATTTTTAGAGTAACATCCTGGTTCTTGTGACGGAAGGTCAGTCATACCAGGAGGTTGGTGTGAGCAACCTGAGAATGAGGTTCATGATCCCACCAAGCCTTTGATTGTTCATCCTCTGCCGTTCGTCCTCCTCAGCCCTTTAAGAGGCATCATCCTTTCACTTAACTGGCCTCACTGGGATTCCTCTTCCAGTTACCTACAGCAGCTAAACACTTTTCTAGCAGTAAAGCATCTGAACCACATTGTGTGATCCTCAGAGCTCCCGTGTGGATGTGTTTCACAGCTCCAGATAACTGGAAGGGGAATCCCAGTGAGGCCAGTTAAGCAAAAAGATAAACCTACAAGCAAGTGTATCGCCTGGATGGATGCTGCTTCGTTGTCTACAGCACCTGGACCGATGGAACAGCTGCACGACTGCACAGCTATACAGCAGGAGGAGAGCACATAGCGCTTTGTAGCAGAGACTTATGACTACGTTTACATGCAGTCAATATTCAGGTTAAGGCACACATTCCTATTACTGAAACATTTAGAATAACCTCTTTACATGGTAATATTAATCAAAGGGATATACCGATCAAATCAGTGACGCACAGAGAATGTCATGATGCAATGCACATCATTTCCGCTTCTTCTTTCTGTATCAAAAACAACAACAACAGCAAAGCGGATAATGAACAGCCCGGTTAGCAGTCGCCTTCTTTAGCGCTTTGCTGCTGGTACTGACCCACCACCAGTACTCGCTGCTGGTACTGACCCACCACCAGTACTCGCTGCTGGTACTGACCCACCACCAGTACTTTCTGCTGGTACCGACCCTCCACCAGTATTTGACACTATTCCTCGTCGCGTTCTTCATGAATGGAATGGGAGAACGTGAAGAAATTGCAAATGGAGCCCGAGCCTGTGCTGGACCTGGAAAAAGACCAAGATTCCTGGAAGATGTTTCTATGATTCACCTTAGAAAAGGAGGAACCCAGGGAGAATAGTCAGGTTTTTAAAAACTGGAATATGAGCAAATTGTGCTTATTCAAATGGGTTATTGGTGATTACGTGGCCGCACACAACAGGGTTATTGCTGATATTCTGCTTAGAAAAGTCTTATTGACTACATGGAAATTTAGTTTATGGCTGAAGCCCAGTCCATTCTAGTCTGGTTCATTCTCTGTGTCAGGGTTCAGCCCTGGGCTAATGCCCACCCACAAATTCCACCAAATGTCATGACTGTATCATCAGCTGATTCACTTCCAATATAGTCAGTGTGCATGTGTGTGTGTGTGTGTGTGTGTGCGTGCTTACACAGGTTGCGTATCACTTGCCTCCAATTTTTGGGAGTGTTGGCTGCGTTCAGCATAACTCTATTACATGGCTGACCATTCTCTAATCACATCAATAAATCCTCTCATTGATTATCACTTGAATCTGCAATCAGGAAGAGTTTTACACATGGAGTCCCCAACAGGGGGCCCGTGGCCTCCAGGTGGGACTACATGAGTCACCCCCCTCACCTGAGAATGTTCTGACAATAGCACAACTCACCAGTGAGCTGCATCTAAAATGTTATTCTTTTTTAATCACACTTGCATTTATATAGATTCGAAAATGACAAAATCTTCAAAAAAACAAAACAGGAAGTATATGTTGATTATGCATCAAGTTTAGATAAGTTTGGGTGAAATCTGACCTATTCTAGTTCAAACTTCAAACTGGCAGCTGTAAACTGGTAGCCCTTCGTAAGACTCAGGACCCAGGAAGTAGCTCTCAGTGTCAAAAAGGTCGGTGACCCCTGTGATGAAGACACAGAATTCTCCACTGGACACACAGACCATCTGATACTGGTCTTGATGGTAACATTGAACTATTTGTGGATTTGTGGTTGTGTTTATATCAACCGCACCCATCACACGTCAACTCTTTAATCACTTTGAGACTTCGACAGCCTCGACACTCCAGCTGTCTGGAGGAGGGAGTCGGAGGACAGAGTCGGAGCACAAAGTGGACGGGTGTGGTGGGTGATGACGGATAGCGGAGATGCAGCAGAGACGTACTGGAGTCGTAACACGTTTGGTGGAATCCCGGGGTGAGGACGCACAAACAAGAGCTACGTTTGCAAAGAAAGAGATTGAAATAAAGATTGAAAAAGCAAAGGACAAGCAGAGGCTGAGTCAGAGAATCAGCTGCTCTCCTGCTGCCCTGAAGAGCTCTCCTCCAACATGAAGAGAGAAGAATCCCCTCGCAGCTTCAACGCCACCACCGTCAGTGTGATTGTCCCCAATCCTCTGATCATTACGAGCCCTTAACTGCACTCTTTCCCCAGCAGTGCAGCTTCATTTGATCGCACCCAACATAGTAGAAGACAGCGAGTGTCATCAGGGCTCACAACATCCACAATCGAATAGAGAATTATTCAGTTGGAAAGCAGCTTCTTCTTCTTCTTCAAAACAGTCTTAGATCTGACAGCCGGGGAAAAATCTGATCTGTTTATTGAATGGCTGAGGAGTCATTAGAAGAGGCTCCTCACAGAGGTGGAGAACTTCCCAAAGGTCACAGCCACAGGCCATCATAAGCCCTGAGGACTGGGTGACCTGCAGGTCAAACATGGAGTTAGGACACCATTTCAGACACAAGTGATATGAGTACCTACTTTCTTTCAAAAATGTGATGGATATCATGACCCAGAAATCCCACCTCCCATTGGTCCATTTCACTGGAGGTCCTGGAAGTTTTACACTAGTAACAGAGGAGTTCTGATATAAACTTAGTAGTAAACTACTTAAAAAAAGTTTGGAAATGTTATTTCAGTCAATCATTTCTCCCCTTTTACAATACAAATTGATATTGTATTTTATACCGCTGGAAAGCCTCATTAGTCACGTTTACAACGAGGTACAGCTTGTGAAGAGCGTGCATGCGTGGAAGGAGCAACACGGCTAAATGTTTTGGTAACGCCCCCAACAAATGTGCCTGTCTGTTACTGTTACTACTTCTAGATTTTCCAATGCAAACCAAGCTGGCTACAATCAGTCAGAGCAGCGACTGCCTTGTAGCCAATCACAATGCAAGGCATCATATACAAGTGAAGCCGATCACACCGTCACTCACCTCTCGCATGCGTGTGTCTCTGCACACGTATGCTTTATTGATCATGAGTAAGATCGTTTGCCTCACTAAGTAAGACCGCCGCTCTCCACCCTGTCACCATGATAGGCGACCTGCTCGTTTACGGCAGCAGCGTTAATCCTGAGCAGCGCAGGGAGGCAACGAACAGCTCGGCTCCGTCACCAGACCGTCGCCACGACATGATGATCACATCCCGACTCCAGGACCGAGCGTGCAAGGGCCCGTTACACACTGTTTTAATTATACTTGCATACGGACAAATTCCTACAATAGGTAACCATAGCAACAGTAACTCAAGCATAAGCAGGTATGTTGCTTAGAGAGCGGGCTATATTGTGGGATTTATCTAATAGTCCTTTGAAATTCTGAACATATATTTGAAAAACAATCTTTAAAAATGTCTTTGATTATATAAATGATCATAAGTTATGATTTCAGGAATGCTCTTGAGTTTGACCAGCCAAAGTTCTTTTCCAGATCAGAGGATATAGGTTTTGATCTGTATAAATTGTGTTGCCAGGTAACGGCAGTGATTGATGTCGGTACTTTTATAATGACGGCGACATTGAGACGAGCGGTCGGGTCTGAAAATGGGATTTGTTTGAAGAATCGTAAAATCCGTGAGTGAGTGAGTCAGTCAGTCAGTGAGTGAATGCTGGAAACTCCTTGGCGATATTTGAGATGAGACGTTCATACATCGTCGAGCAGGGGAGAAGAGCGCTGGCCGGCCTCAGCTGCCACTGCAGTGTCCTGACATGCTCTTAGTTTTTTACAAACCCACCAAAGTATTTTTCACTTTTCTTCATATATCATCACGTCATCCTCTTCTCTCATAAAACATTCACCCGTTCACTCCATCAGGGCGGCCGAAACGTGCCGCTCGGTGTCGTGTCACTTTGGAAAAGCAACTGGCTGTTATTTGGGAGCAGACAGACACGGCCGGTCACCGGCAGTTGTCACGGCAACAGACATTTTGCATTCCCTCGCTCTCCCGCCTCCTCTGATGGCTGTACATTAGCTTCTGTTGTGTGTGTGTGTGTGTGTGTGTGAATGTGCGCATGTGCATCTGTGTGTGTCTGAGACGAACAGAGGCAGGCAACGCCAGGCTTGGGGGGGGGGGTGGTGGTGGTGCAAGGGGATTACATCATCGTTGTCTCTCTGTCAGACTGCAGAGGTCTCTCTCTCCATCTCTCTCTCTCTTATTTCATCTTTCTTTTGTTTCATCTTTTTTATCCTGTCCTCTCCATCCTTGACATTTGTTTCATGTCCTCTTTTTCTGCCTAATTCCGTTTAACCCCCCCACCCGTGCCCACCACCCCCACCGAACTGCTCGGCAGTGAATAACTTCCCCAAAGCATCTTGCAGTGGGAATCTGTGTTGTGAGCGATAGCGGCGTCTCCGAGCTATATTTAGCCGCCTGGCTGGCAGTGGCGTGTGCGGCGGCGGGCGCCGGGGGGCGGAGCTCCTCAGGGCGGCTGTGGCAGCGCGGCTGGATTTTGGAGGACGACTGTTGTAGTACAAAGTTGTTTTGGCAGCAGCTCCATCACTCAGTTTGTCGCTGCGTTTCCGCGCCTCTCTCTCTCTCTCTCTCTCTCTCTGCCTTGCCCGTGTGCTTCCTCGCCTCCCGTCTCTTACGATGCCTTTTTCCTGATTCCTGCTCTGCCCCCCCCCCGCCCCCACTCTCTCTACCTTACGTCACCAAGGCACAGCTCTCTCACCTGTCCTCTTTCCCACGCTCACACTCAGCCTTATTCTCCCTCTATCACTGCTGAGAGCATCACCCCCCCCACCTCCTCCTCCTCCCCCTCTTCCACCACTTCCACATCCCTCCCCTCCTCCCCTCCTCACCTCCTCCTCCTCTCACTCACACCATTTCTCCCTCTTATCAAATCATTGCTTTTTTGAAGCCGTCCTCCTTGACCTCATTTAGGAGCCGAGCTGTTCTCGTCCGTCTACATAATTCAGGATCTGAGAAGTTTGAACTTTTCTCAGTTGCTTTTCTTAGCAGATGGATTTTTGCCAACACAACCAGCTTTGTCTGAGGGATGGACTTTGACCAAATTGACATTGATAATTGATTATATTATAAGTGATATAATTGTAGTTTGGTTATTTTCCTGGACTTCTTATTTTAGCATTTCAAACATAAGCCTGATTTTATGTGCACTTTCTGACCAAATTCTGTGCTGACTGTTTTCTCGTCCTTTGTTTACACCTGTTACAGTTTTTACATCATTTTCTTGCTGCTCTATGTGCCTTTGATTGCCCCTCGGCGACAAATTAGGTTTTTTGAATTTGAATTGAATGAAATTTTGCTAGTTACAGATTTCATCATTTACTTTCCCTCAAATATAGGCTGGGAAAAGCATCCACAGCCTTGAAATATTCTTTTCGCGGTTTGAGCCGTCACGTGCAAAATGATCTACTCATAAACCAAAATGTTAAAAAGAGGGAAAAAATGACACCGATTTCTGCTCATTGCAAACAATGACAAAGCAACTTTTCTTTTTGGAGTCACTGGCCACAAAAAATCGGTTTGGAAATGTACATGAAGGGTTTCGGGTGAATTATGACCTTTTACAAACAAGCTGCAGAGTTACGATGCACTTTGGGACTGTTGTGACTGAGCACTCGGAGTTTAAAGAATGTACAGTGATTTGAAAAATGAACCAAAGTGAAAAAACCATAAGAGTCATGCAGCATTGGTGGAGCAAACTGGCATCATCTTAGAAAAGTGCTAAGTGAAAAGAAATGAGCAAGGAATCTAATTTCCAGCCCGTCAGTCGAAGGTGTTTCACATCGCAGCATCGCCCCGTTCCGATCAAAGACATTGATTTTTGAAAATATCAGGCAGAAGCAGATTCGACTGCTGAGATCTGCTGTGACTGTTGTTTTGTGTGCATCTCAGCAGCAGTGATTGTCCTTTAGAATCAGTTCGAGTCAAAACAGTGTATGAAGAATGTGATACACACTTTATTTATGAAAAACCTCAAACTTTTGGAATCTTATTCCCATTGAGGATGAATTCTAATAACTTTTGTTATCCATGAATGCTTGATCTCCTTTGGCGTTTGATCAAATGCCTGAGCGATTAAATAGATGTTTTCACGAGGGGTAGAGCGAGGGGAAGGGGGAAGAGGAGAATTGGCGTTCCGCCCAATTCTCTCTGTAATGACGAAGACAATCCTTGTGATGCGTCAAAGAAGATTCCGCAAACTTTTCATGCTTTGGACATGAAACATCATACTGGGTTTTCCTGTCCGGCATCACATCACCGGTGTTTCCTCTCTGAGCAGATCCTGCCCGTGTGGTGAACATGCCATCAGTCATCTACGTGGCCATCGGTCTGCCAGGCTTCATCCGCTGTCCTGTCGATGCCAACCCCCCCGTATCTCTGGTGAAGTGGAAGAAAGATGGCCTCCCTCTCCGGATAGACAAGGTTGGCTGCTGCTCCCTCACCTTTGGCCGTCCGTGATCGTGGGTCTCCACGGTTCCACTCATCATTTATTAGCAGATCTGTGTGACTGGAATGGTTTTGTGTCCCTGCCGTCCACAGTACCCTGGCTGGAGCCAAATGGAGGATGGGAGCATCCGTGTGGCAGAGGTGACCGAGGACTCTCTGGGCACCTACACCTGCATGCCTTACAATGCGCTGGGCTCCATGGGATGGTCCCCCCCTGCTCCCCTGGTGCTAAAGGTGCTTCCTTCATTTTCCTCATTCTGAAAGAGTAAGCCTTGCTCTCATGCATCTGTGGAAGTTTACTCACTGTGATTGGTCGCCCCCCACCAGGACCCTCCCAAATTCTCAGTGGTCCCTGGAGGGGAGTACAGACAGGAGGCTGGGAGAGAACTGGTTATCCCGTGTGAGGCAGAGGGAGACCCCTTCCCCAACATCAATTGGAGGAAGGTACGTCACAAGATGGATGGATGGATGGATGGATGGATTAATGGATGGATGGATGGATGGATGGATGGATGGATTGATGGATTTTTGCATTCACATGCAATTTTGCATCTTTATAAAGTGTAAATAATGAGTAGCGGTACATAACCTTTTGCCTCTCCCCTCTCTGCCTCTGTCTGTCTGTCCGTCTCTCTCTCTCTCTCTCTCTCTCTCTCTCTCTCACTCATGGCCATCCGGTCTGCAGGTCGGGAAGCCCAGTAAAAGCAAGCACAATGTTCTGCCCCGAGGCAGCTTACAGTTCAAGTCGCTCACCAAGGAGGACCATGGGGAGTGGGAGTGTGTCGCCACCAACGTTGCCACGAGCATCACTGCCAGCACGCATGTCCAAGTCATAGGTACAAAGATTCATATGAATGACACGCACACACACACACACACACACACTGCATAGGAATGTATGGGACAAAAGCAGTTTACATGGTAATGGCATTTTTACCACAATATGTGTTTCAAAATGTTGTTGAGGCCATTGTGATGCCACGTGTTTGAGTTGTTAGTCTCTCTTGTGAACAGCACTTAGATGAGAGTTTGACCGACATTCATGAGCAATGTGTGATCTGGAAAACTGACCAGTTAACTAACCAGAGAAGTTACTGGGCCATAGTGGGTCACATGGAAACCCATTTCCTTATTGTAGGCCACAGCCTGAAGCAGGTTATGTTCAGGATAAGAGCTCAGCACGTATAAAAAACACCCACTTACCAATCAGTGCTCTTGGAAAATGTTTGAAATTAATGTTTGACGAGAGACGTCTTCAGACACGACACAACAAAACGTTCAGACACACATGCGCATTAATGGAATACACTAATAATGTGAGATCTTTTAATTAAAAATCTTTTTAATTAATGCTCTCATCCCACTAATTTACGCTCCAACATTGTCTGCAATCTTGTATTTTTGGACATTTTTGCCTGTTTTCTTTGCAGCTTTTGGCAGCTGCGACAATGTTGCTTTTATTTATTGATGATCTGATATTCCTCATATTTCCGTGTGTGCGCCCATGGTAATGTCCGCAGCTCTGAACTTTCTTTGTGTCAGTGATTGGTCGAATGCTACAAACCTCCCCCCCCCCCTTTTCTGTGTGCGGAGAGACAGAGTTCTCTGGGTGTGTTGATCGAGCTCCGTAGCGCAGACCGCAGGTTGAAACTACTCATCATTGCCATCATCTGCGAAGTAAACATCAGTAAAGTTGCAGCGTGACTTTTGAGCTGCACCAATTGTATTGATGATATTTATTGAAAAATACAAAAAACACAACCTTTTTAAAAGATTTTTTCACAGTGTAACGAGCTCTTGCAAATGATATTGACGTGTTTGCAGGAGTTATTAAGCACAGGCAGAATTATTGATGTGTAAAATGTTGTTTGGGTTAAAGGCAATTTTGTTTGAGTGAGTCTCAATGCATGATGGGTGTTTAACACACTGCAGGCCAGCAGATGTGGTTTCTCAGGGCTTACTGATACTAAGTTAGATCATCTATTAGAGTTTGGGAGGCGAGTGAAGTCAGAGGTTTGTTTGACTTCCTCCTCTGTTTGCTTTATCTGAGGCAGTGTGTGTAAAACACTCACACACTCAGCATTCTGTTCATGGCATTCTAATGCAGGAAGAAAAGGTCACAGACTTGTCTGGACCTTCCGGGAGCTTCCAAAACTGAAGGCTGGCTCTGGTTTGCACCGAGATGTAAAACTTACGGTGACCGAGGCTGCCGGTTTCAGCCCTGCACTGGTGCTTTTACCGTTAATATCTCCTGTAACACACTAGTGGGAGCCGGGAGAATCTCTGCAGTCTGATTGGCTGAGCACAGGAAACAGCCATCCTGTCATGTTTGTACAAAATGTTAAAAAATGACAAGTAATGGTGTTATGGGGTATTGCACGCTCCGAGTATTTCCCCCTGGGTGTGATGGCTTCCCGGAGCCTTGACATCTGTGAGGTTGCCAGGCAACCGCTTGGTCGCCAAGAAACAGTTCCAGCATATAACTCTGTCCGAAGCCATAACTTTTCATTCTTACACTTCTCTTTGCATAATGATTCATCAAAGTCCTCCCAAAATGTTGCCGAGTGAAACAGAGGTTCAGAGGTTCGGACACGGTTTTCTGGCATTTTCCCCTTTCCTGCAATCCTCATTTTAAACTTAGATGTTTAAGAAAATGCTGCATTTGTTAGCAGGATGCAGCAGTTTGTGCATCGTATTGGCTATAAAGTTCTACTAAACCACACGATTTGTCCTGTCAGAAGGGTCTGACATGATCCGACAGTGGCTAAATCCACTGCATATAAACTCCTCAAAAAAAGAGACATGACGATCTGTCCATGAAGGCCAAACAATTCCCCTCCGAGCACGTTTTTGATACTATACTATGATTTATCTGCGACTGCTGGCAGTGGGGTTTAATAAGATATTTGGCTGCAGAGAAGTTTGAGCAACTGGCTTCCTAAAACGCATTTATGTTCAAGGTTGCCTGGTGTTACAACGCGTCCCTGTCGACCAGTTTTACTCTGCTGCTGACATGAAGCCGTGCAGTGACTGTTTGTGCCTCTGACTGGTTTCATATTGGTAAGGGTCAGGGTCTGAAACTTCAAAAGAAGAACAAAAAAAGGCCAGAAGCACACAACATGAACGTAACCAATCTCTGAATATAAATAAATGTAAATATTCTGAATAGAAATATATAACTACTCCAAAATCAGAGCGCCTGATTGTAATATGCACTGATGTTAGAATGGGATTGAACTAATTTTGGATTAGCTCAAATACATCTGTATAGTACTCTATTCAGGGCTGTCGCGATACAGGGGTATTGAAGATGATCGTGATGTTAAAAAATGAAATTTCAATATCTTGTTAAAAATGTGCATTGGATAATGTTTCCGGTGCCACTTGTAAACAGCCTACCTTTTGTATGCAGTTTTACAGCTACTGTTTTCATATTGTCTTTATGCCACCTTAGAAAAAAAAAAAATAACGTTTGAATAACGTTAAAGATTAATTTCATTGTTTGTACCAGTACTATTTAAATCTTTGTTGGTATTGTGATAATATCGTTATCGTGACATTTTTTGCCCACAATAATCATGAAGTGAAAATCTGATATAGTGACAATCCTAACTGTAATGTTTGGTGTATTGTACTGTGTATTGTTCAGCTTGTGTATTGTATTGCATTGTATTTCCCACAGTTTCTAGTAAAACACATGTTTGTGTTCTCAGTAAAATACTTTGACAGGTAAGATGGATAAACAGTAACTCGGTGGGGCCGCTCGCTGACTAATGTGCCCTTTTAACAACCCCCCCCCCTTGCAGGCACAAGCCCCCACGCCCCCACCAACGTCCATGTGGTGGCCTCCTCCACCTGGGCCAACGTGTCCTGGGAGGTGGGCTACGACGGAGGCTTCCAACAGACATTCTCAGTCTGGTACGGCCATGTGTGAGTCATCCCAGCATGCTTTGCTTCCTGCTTCTTCTCTTTCCAATACTTTCTCTGTTTAAAAAAATGTCCTTTCCAGGGTTGTGTTCAGAACAGTTGTGGAAATACAAAGTATGAAGGAGATTTTTTCTCTGGTCTTAGACTTTGTTGAGAAAAAGTTACAACCAAGCTGAACATGACCCCGGTCTTTGTCCTTCTGCTGCTGCTGCTGCTGCTGCTGCTGCTGCTGTGCCGCTGCTTGGCGTGGAGGGTGGGTGGGCAAAAATTTC
Organism: Mullus surmuletus; assembly: GCA_903171835.1. Taxonomy (NCBI): domain Eukaryota; kingdom Metazoa; phylum Chordata; class Actinopteri; order Syngnathiformes; family Mullidae; genus Mullus; species Mullus surmuletus. The sequence goes on from CAESWR010001247.1 coordinate 222,533, forward strand.
TAGCTTAAGAAAGGTTGTCTGTGAGGTTTGGAATTCAAATCAAAATCAAAAACAACATTTACCAGGTGTTAACTTTGGAAGGGGGTTCCACTTTGAAGCTGTATTTGTGCCCATAAAAACCAACCACGATGAGGCCATGAGCAGATCTCACTGCTGTGTGTAGTCCTGATAAGTTCTGATTAGACTGACACATTTAAGTATCATTTATTTCTGTCTTTTGATGCTGATATGAAAGTGCCCAAACAGTCAATCAATCTGATCAAAAGTGTGAAATCCTCCATATTGATATAAAACAGATGTTAAAGCCTGGATGACCTCCCCCTGGATTGGGGTGGGGGTCTGTTAACTCTGTAAACTTGTCTGCCTGTATGGTTCTAGGCCGGCATCATTTACTTATTTTTTTAAGCAGAATGATGGTGTTGATGACGCTTTACGGTAAATTGATCTTGGAATTTAGAAACCCGACAAACCGAAAGGCGTCACACAGTTGATGACACCTTGTTAAAATCATCAGATCAGAGTGAGGACAAGACGCTGAGGACTGACAAATGCTGGTGTTTCCCATCTTTTGGCCTGTGTGTGTGTGTGACCTGTTGAGTGGCTCACTTACTTTGCCTGCTGTTAGTAATTCAGAGGTTTAGTTTAATCATTTGTTATTTATTTTCCGGTTTCCGTTTTGGCATCACTTCCGCTGATGGAAAGACAAATTGTTACTTCAGACTGGCGGCCTTTCCTTGGAGGCATCGCTGAGGCTCCTCTTGATCAGGACTTGACGTGTCCGAGCTGTCAGCTGTCTGAGCCGTGTGACTGAAACAGAATCAGTATCTAACACAAGTTTGACGGTGGAGTTGCCACTGCTGCATGTGTATGTGTTGGTGAACGTTGGCATGGGCAAACAGCAATGTGCAAAGCTGAGGGCAGCATGGGCTGATGGTCCTCTGGTGAAATTGAAGATGTGAATCACATTTAGGAGAGGAAGAGCAAATCTGAGTTTGAACATTTAGTAGAATGTGAATTGAAACAGGATATGATGATTTGAACAAACACCGGAACCCCGTGTGGAATTAAAAACAGCACAAAGACAAAACATCAAAAATGACAAAAACTACAACAAAAGGTCAAAGACAACAGTTAGGAAATGGAATTTTGGGAAAATGTTGAGCTAATTACGAATTTAACACTATTCTGACCAACCTTTCACTTTGACTTTGATGAAAAGAGTCGACTTTCCGACAGTAAGTCTGAATCAGTACTTCGGTTCAGTACTTCCCGTTGGGGCAGAGGAGATGGAGGTTGTCGTGCACACGCTGCTTTGAATCCCGGACGGATGCGTCAGACAGCATGTTGACATTGTTTGGTCCGTTTGAATATGTTGCTCTATGGCTCCCTTTGGAAAAAAATGATCAGTGGTCAGTGGAGGTTTTTATTCAAGTTTTCTGGGTTTTGTGGGAACCTTCTCACAGCACTGGTGCCCGTAGGTGGAACCAGCCGAGTTAGTTTTGCCTTTAGAACACAGATGAATATTTGGAAATTCAAAACGTGATATTTCACTTGGTGGGTGTTTAAAGCCAAGAGTTCAAATGTTGAATGTTGTGACGTCCTCCCTCCCACATCGGCCTCGTCCTTCTAAATGTAGCTGGTTTTTTTTGCCTGATGATCTCACAGCCAGAACATGTGGCAGCATCTCTGAATCTCAGGCCCCGTTTCCAGCTGGCATCAACATGCGTTTTGAGTGACTGGATTGTAATGGGAAAGTGTGTGAGCACATGAAAGAAGACATTGAGGACGTATGTGATGGTCCAAACCCCCTCTGGAGGAGCTCAGGGAGGCATTGTGAGCTCATTAAACTCAGGTGGAAACGTTGATGCCTCCTGCATCCTCATACCACAACTACGTCATGGCGGCGTGCGGAGGTTTCCAAAACAAACCAGCAAGGTGGACAGCAGCGCTTAGCGTGCTAAGCTAGTCACCTTCAAGGGATTTTTTGGAGCCGCCCAAAGCAGTCCTTACTATGGAAAATGCTATACAAGACACTCGTGGATGGAGTGAAGACAAAACCAAGTGTTTTCTTTCAATTTGGTCTGCCGAAAGTATACAAGTAAAACTTGGCAATTCATTCCACCGCTTCAAAACGCCAAAAAAAGAACAGATAATTGCACAGATTCACAGATGGGCGCATGTTAATTCCAGGTGTGAGAAGGGCCTAATTTGCTTGTGGTTTCCAGCCTCCATGATGTCACATGTGAGGACAAAGTGACAAACTTGTGTGTCTGCGTCCAATGCAGAACACAGAGATGTTGGTTTGTGGCCTGCAGAAATCTTCTCTGAATCTTTTTCTGATTTTGTCTTCAGTAAATAAACAAATGCCCAGCTTCTTTGTAAGCTTACATCAAGAAAACTGTAATATTTTCTACAATATCTTCTATCCATCTCTTTAGACCAGTTAGTAGTTAGTTACTTGTGTACTCATGTTTTCTTTCACAAATCTTTGAGACTTTTGCTTCAACTGTTTCATGTTTTGTTGGTGTCAAATATAAAAGTGGACGTATAATTCCCAAAGTATGTGAAATTTGCGGTTTCAACATTGAAAGTTTTGTCTTTGTGCTGTTCTCAATTCAAAATGGATTTCTAATATTTGGCAAAGGTTCCATTCGGTTCATTTCCATCCTCCACTGTTGGATGAATGATGGTGTCCGATCTCATGAAATATTTGTGCATCTGTCAGGACGTAATGTGCTGGCTGTTGATGTTGACGACAGTGATGCTAAGAAGGACGTAGCCTCTCATGAAATGGGGCAGGACATCAACTGAAACGTTTAGCAAAATCCGTTTCTCCGCCTCCCGAGTCGTGTTATGGTCCTGACGTCTCCCCCGGTTGCTGTGCAGGCTGAAGAGGGAGCGCTTAGGTCCACACGACTGGCTGTCCACGCCGGTGCCCGGAGGCCATGACTGGATGCTGGTGCCTGGCCTGGAGCCAGAGACAACGTACCAGTTCAGCGTCCTGGCCCAGAACAAGCTTGGCACTGGCCCCTTCAGCGAGGTTGTCACTGTGAACACACTAGGTGAGGACACTCGCTCACGCCACCACAATCCAATAATAAAACAGCTTTGGCAAGAACAAACTAAATGCTGGAACTTTGAGCCAAAATGAATCCTAAATATTGTCTAGCTTCTTTTCTTTGCTGTGCAATTACTCCTGCATCAAAGCTAGATTGATTTACTGTGTAAATAAAATTAATCCAGTAAGACGATGCTATGAATATAACATAAACCTAAATGAATGTTACAGCAGTTGCCACTTAAAAACATTTTGATGCAGTTATTGGATGAACTGGCTAGATGGAATAATCTCAGGATGATTTGCATAAAAGTAGTATTTTTTGCAGATCAGATCAGAAACAGTAACAGTAATCAGATATTGAATTGTTTGATGAACATGAAATGTGACAATATTCTGTAAATTATATTCAGAATTCATGTTTATTTATTACTGAAAATGATCACTTATTATCATTTAAGAAGCAGTTCTTTCAAGCCCTATTTTATATGAAACCTAATTTCTCAACCTTAGTGTCATGGTTCACTGGCTACGTTTCTATGCAGTCAATAAGCCTTTTCTAAGTGGAATATTAGCAATAACCCGTTTGCACACCGCCAGTACACCAGTTACACCAGTAACCCATTTAAATAAGCAGAATATGCTCATATTCCAGTTTTCAAAACCCCTCCTCTCCCCCCTGGTTCCTCCGTCTCTGAGGTGAACATGTGATGATGTCTCCTCCTATCAGGATCTCCACATCAAAAGGAAGATGAATTAGTGTTGTGTTCATGTTCAATCAGCAAGGAATCTTGGTCTTTGGAGTCCAGGAACTACTTGTAAACATGGCTAAAGGCAAGAGCAACACCACGCCACCAGGAATAGTGACAGGAACTGGTGGTGGTTCAGTACCAGCACAGAGTTCTGGTGGAGGGTCAGTACCAGCACCAAAGCGCCAAAGAAGGCGAGTGCTCATTATCCACTGTGCTGTTGCGTCATGATGTTCTAAATGCGTTGCTGGTTTGATCAGGATGTCCCAATTACAATACAAACCATTTAAACAGGTTATTCCTAATGTTTCAGTAACCGGAATAAGGACCTTAACCCGAACTTTGACTGCATGTAAACGCAGCCACTGCGTAGAACCCGACAAAGGGACATTTATGTGCAAGTGAAGCAGTCAGAGATTATTAGTCCCGAAAAAGTGAGGTGCTGAAAGCTGGGACATGGAGTGCTGGTGTGACCTTCTGTGTCAGCTGAGGAGCAGAAACAGCAGACGCCTTCCGCCAGCTCGGTGCCTTCATGTTAAAATCTTTTCAACTCTTTTTCCACCATTCATTAAAAAGTCAGATATTCTGCCAAAGATAGGAGAGCTCAGAACTAACAAAGCCAAAAGTGCAGCTGCAGGACGTCGGACACCACCGGCAGCTGATGATTAGTCGGTTTTAACGTGTGTGAGTGGGAGCTGCTTGTGTTTGTAAAGCTCTGTCACTGACATGCCGATGGAAGATGTGACTCTGGGTTCTCTTGCAGTATTTCCTATAAGTACCCCTGAACCACTGGTGCTGCTTACCCCACCACGGTGCCTCACAGCCAATCGCACGCAGCAGGGAGTCCTGCTCACCTGGATCCCACCTGCCAATCACACAGCACCTATCCAGCATTATATCATGGAGTTCCGCTTGGGGGAGCGATGGGAGGTCCTGGACGACAGCATTCCTGCTGGGGAGACGGAGTTACTCGCCCGGGACCTCATTCAGGTAAGAGAGCGGCGGCTGACCGAGACTCAGATGAGACTCAGGACTTCCTCAGAGCTTAATCAGAGTTTGACTCTGACTAATGCGGTTTTAATTTTATCAGATTTTTTTTTCTCCATCTGTAAGCACAAGAAAATGACTGTCAAAAATGACTGGAGCACTACTGGTGTCGCTCAAACCACTGGTGCACGTGGAAGGGAACAATGACGAGGGAAAATTGAAAGATGTAAAAAAAAAAAGCAAACAAATAATCAGCTTGCGTGTGTGCACATCCTGAAGAAGGCACAAACCTCACTTAGACCTGGATTTTTTAGGCTTTTTTTACATAATCTTTCTATAGAACCTCAGCTGTGTCTGCGGTCCCTGAGTGCAGCCTTCTCTTCGCAAGAAAAGTCAGTTTTTCCCAATGTGCGTCGTGGAGACTCGGTCTACCGTCATCAGCATCCTTAAAAACACATGGACAGATGTTGGTTGTGAGTGTCGCGCACGTTTGTCCAGAAGTTTGACTGAGGGCTGTGAAGGCCACAGAGAGAACGTTCATAGCTGAGCGTCGTAAAGGCTAGGCCAGTCCGGCATGTTCAGCATCCTTGAGAACATGCCAACAGGGGTTGGCATGGAGCCTCTACTACAGGATACCAGGGAGCCCCCAAGGACCACATGCTTGTTCTAAAATTTTATTTTAATGTGTTGCTATTCTTTTTTTAATCACTCTTGCAAGTATATCAATTTGAAAATGACAATATCTTAGAAAAGCATCAAAAATATGTTTATTATTCATGAAGTTTAGATAAGTTTAGGTGAACTCTGACCTATTCTTGTTCAAGGTCAAAGCAAAGAGTGTATCAAGCTCGTAGCCCTTTATAAGATTCAGGACCCATGAATTAGCTAAGTTTCAAAAAGGTTGGTGACCCCCGCTGTAATACCTTCCCTTCACTGGTTTTTCGTAGCATTTATTAATTAGCGTCAGTGGAAATCTATTGCCCAAGGTTGCAAAGTCCATTTTCCCAATGAGCCGTGTAGAAGCTTGGGACCAAAACAGCTTGTTTGGCCCCTCTGAAATCCTTGGACAAGTCGCTGTCTCCATGCTTCGTGCAGCTGTGGAGAGGCAAACACAGACTTTAATTATTAAATTAGGGTTCAGGTTAGAGAGCTGAAGGTGGTAGAGACTTGAAACAGGCATTTACGTTTTTTGCTGCCCTGAGTTTGATGAGCTTGGCCCTGGGTTGTGAGGACCACCTGGTGATGATCCTGTGGGTGCTGGAATGTTCATATCTCTCTCAGGGAAGCTTGTGAAGATTCCGTCCCACGGCCAACACCTTCATTACTCCTCAAAACTTGACCATCAGATGTTGGTCAGCAGCCCCCACAACATTCCCTCATTTATAAATTAGCATCAGCTGTATTGATCAAGAGCTCTGAAGTCACAGTCCATCTTCAAATGGACTCCCAGCTCCCTTGAAAAGACAGTGAGGGATGTTGGAGTTGAGTCTGTAGTACGTTCTCTTCTCTGTGGATCACACTTGCAAATGTAATGGGCTTCAACAGCTGGGTGCAGCAGTGCGAGTATGTCATTTGGACTCTGTTGTAGGATGCACGTGACAGTCTTGTTTCTGCAAGTGTGCAAACCTTGTGAATGACATTGGGGGGAGTGCTGTCGGAGTTACGATGGTCCTGCCGTTCCTTCGTCGGAGCTGAGCTTTGTTTTTTTTTGTGTGTGCTTGTGCCGCGCCCATGCCTAAAACCGCAAATTCTGACACGATGATTCACTAATTCTCCTGCCATGACTTACGCCGGCATCTGCCTTTGATCCAGCCATCTCTGTAAGCTCCATGCAGATGCTTTTATCTGCTCCTCCATCACACAGTTAACACCCACACACACTCCTCTCCAGCTCTCCCATCACACACACGTATGCTTGCACACACTATGGTGACCATGTACAACTTTTCTCCAGCTGGATTCTGTGGCTGAGCTGTGGTTGTCGTTGTCCTCTGGTCGGTTGTGTGTATTACAGTGTGCGTGTGTTTGTTTTAGAGGGCACTCGACTCCATATCATCCATATTTAAATCAAGGAGGCATCTCAGGAGCTTCTCGATTGTAGCAGCTACTGTTTGGACAGCACTGGCTGTAGTAGAAGAAAAAAAAATGTTATTGTTACCATATAGATCACTTTTTTTTTAATATTAACGAGTGACTTAATTCATTATGCTTTGAAATTATTATTTTAATCTTCTATAGGAAATAAATAGTAAAAGGCACCTTCCGAGCCAAATTCATTTTCTGAAGGTTTTCTAACAGTCATGTGTGTCCCCGTAGCATGAGTATGAGGCCCAAAAAGGAAAAAGTTCTGTCACCTCATTTACTTGCTTCCTTCACTTTCCACCCACTGTGAGCTGAAAGGAGTGGAAGTGAGCGTTGGAGACTTGTGAGGTGGAAGTCTCTGTCCACTCCCACCGGCTGTAGTGGAGGCTGCTGTCCACCAGCCCCCCCCACAGAAGATCAACCTTACTGTTAGCTGCAGCTAGCCTTAGCTACATGCTAGTAACTGAAACAACACATATCAACTCAATAAGAGATTTAGAAAGAAATGAACCAGCCATTGAGAAACGTCCTGCTGCAGCTGCAGAATCTGACGATGTTGGTGAATGGGAACCTCTACTTCTGTGTCCCATTCTGCTTCAATTAGCTACGCTTCAACCACGGCCTTTCTGCCCTCAAAAACAGCCTGTTGGACGGTAACAACCTACACCAGCCAAAGGCTGGAATTAAGTACCAAAGCTGAATTTGAGGGAAAAAACTTTTAAAATAATGTTTTTGGACCTCGGACAACGAAATGAAATTGTGTCAAATACCCCATAGAAGGTGACCTTTAAGCCTTACAGAAATCTTTAATTTATCAGACCACTCCTACAACTCACAACTCAACTACAATTCATTTTAATTTCCTCCACAGTCCATTTGTACCCTATTTCATGTTAGTCTTTGTTTAGGGCTGAATTAAATAATCCACACTCTCTACATCATACACATTTAGTTCTGGTTAAAGGTTTTATTTTTATCTTTAAGTCTCCTGTCAGGTGATGCTGATGATCACTATGACAACGAAGACTAAAATTGGAGAATATCCACTGTTGCATGCTGCTATTTCCACTAAGCTCTATGATGATTGTACCATCAGAATGTTGTCGTCTGTTTTAGGATGTGTGGTACGAGTTCCGAGTCATGGCTGTCATGGATGACACGATCAGTGAGCCGAGCAACATCGTGGGAGTGTCCAGCACAGGTGAGCCCCGACACCACATCAATCACCGCACTGGCCTGGATCACGGACAGGCTTCTGTTGCTGTGACGACCAGTAATAAAGAGACAGCAGTCATTGAAGACGATGAGGTCAAGGTCCTTGCAGAATAGAAAGCATGGCTGAAGAGATGCTCAACTAAATATTCTGACATTTTTGAAGGGGACTTTTTGGGGGAGCTGACGGTCAATCAGGAATATGTCTGGACTTTTGTAAATACCTGAACCTTCTTTGATTTTTCACCATTCATGGTTTTTGTTGTTCTGTGAAAATTCTCAAGTTGTAAACACTGATGAGTGTCATTTATAAATGTTTTATCAGGCATATTTGCTTATGACAAATATTGATGCCTATATTGATGACAGTTAGACTCCCAGTATTTTGCAACCCTCATCATGGAACCAGCTCACCAACAGCATCTGCAGGAAAGGAAGTCGATTCAAAGCACCTCCTCTATTCAGCACCATTCAACTTGATAACCTTTGGCAGTAACCTGAATCTCAGACCTCAGGCGATCTTAATATTGAGGACGGGGCTGTAGATCTATTGCACACACAGCAACTCCAACTTCAAATTTTGCCACCTCAGCACTATTAAACATAAGCTCACTTTACATGCGCCCAGCATCTACAAGAGTATGACATCATCGCTCTGCACTGCACATTGTGATGGCGCTTTGTGCTTAAAAAAGCCTCATTAAGTCAGTCTTTTTTTGGTAGTGACGCTGAAAGTCTGTCCTGAATTTGAAATTAAGCTCCTCAAAGTGTGATGCTGCCGTGATGCTCCGGCGGTCACTGAGTACACATCATTCTCCGAGGCAGCTGTTGGAATCATTTATACACGACGTTTTTTCTCAGGAAGCTCTCCATCACTGCAAGTCCTCTGCTGCCCCCCACTGGCGGCTTTGAAAGCTTTGCAGTGTTGTGATCAAAGGCTTGTTTTCTCTTTTGATGAAGAGGTACAATACTTTGCATTTTGCCCTATCATGCTTCGCCGCAGCACATCATCCTCTCTAACACTCCCCCACCAGAGGATGACATATCCACCCTGCAGCTCATCGCTGTGCAGCTCGTTGACATGTAGGACGCAGCAGCTGTTTTAAGCAGTGAGGACATCGTGTTGGTGGCTCTGAAATTTGAGTCCTCTGTGGCTGCAGGGCAGAAACATTGTCCGCTGTGCGGCTTAGCTTGTTGAAATAATTGTGACTTGTGATGCATCTCTGACAACGATAGTTCACCAGTTGGTTTTAGAGGGGAAAGGTAAATCACAGGTTCATCTGGATGCCTCCAGAGAGCCAAAGGAGGAAAGAGAGAAGCACAAAATACAAGTCAGAGATAATGCAGCATTAGTCATATTATCATATCATATTATTATTGGCTGAGGAGAAGAGGGGAGGAGGTGAGAGCAGCACAGGATGTCCCAGGATGTCCCCTGGTAGTCTAGAACAGAGCACTGTATCTGTGGACATCCCTGAACCCAGTAGAGAGGGTATCTGTATCCTGGGCTGTGGAGGACTGTATCACAGGTGAGGAGCCTGCTGGAGGACCATCTCCTAGGGGAGGAGCCTGCTGGAGGACTGTCCCACAGGTGAGGAGCCTACTGGAGGACTGTCTCCTAGGGGAGGAGCCTGCTGGAGGACCGTCACCTAGGTGAGGAGCCTATTGGAGGACTGTCTCATAGGGAAGGTGCCTGCTGGAGGACTGTCCCACAGGTGAGGAGCCTGCTGGAGGACCGTCTCCTAGGGGATGAGCCTGCTGGAGGACTGTCCCATGGGGGAGGAGCCTGCTGGAGGACTGTCCCACAGGGGAGGAGCCTGCTGGAGGACTGTCTCACGGGGGAGGAGCCTGCTGGCGGACCGTCTCATAGGGCAGGAGCCTGCTGGAGGACTGTCCCATAGGAGAGGGTCCTGCTGGAGGCTGGAGGACTGTCCCACGGGGGAGGAGCCTGCTGGCGGACCGTCTCATAGGGGAGGAGCCTGCTGGAGGACTGTCCCACGGGGGAGGAGCCTGCTGGAGGACCGTCCCATAGTGGAGGTCCTCCAGCGGTAAAAGAGAGCAGTAAAGACACGTGTGCCTCACGATGAGTGTACTGCATGAGAGCGTGCTCGGGGAAGTGTGTGATTTGGAGCGCACTCTCTGCCTCCCATCTACTTTAGGAATCAGAGAGCCTGAGCTGTGAGAGTGCAGCCTTCTAGAGGGACTAGGCGGGTTCAAGAGTTTCTTGAAAATTTCCTTGGAAATTTTGGGAAATTTTCAGGGTTTTGTTGCCGTTAACTTAGTGTGATTAGGGTGGTGAGGGGACATCAGGAATTTGTCTGGGCTATCGTAAATACCTGAACCCTCTTTTTTTTTGGTGTCATAAAATGTTGTATCAGGCATATTTGCATGTATGTTTGATAAAGATATTGATGCCTATATTCATGACAGTTAGACTCAGTGAGGGAAAATTCCCCCAAATTCCCTGGAAATTCATATTTAATGCCATTTAAAAAATATTGCATTAGACATGTTTGCAGGCATGTCTGCTTATGACAAACCAACATGTTTCATATTTATACATGGATATGAGCAGGTACATGCAGTTCATATGATTTCCTGAAAATTCCCCAGAAATTCCCAGAAATTCCCGTTAATTTCCAACTTGGAAAATTTCCAGAATTTTGCAACCCTACTCAACAATAACCAAGTGAAGAAACTTCTCAAATGCTCCCCACAGCGACGGAGCACATGGCGACTTGTATGGTTTTGTTAGCAGATTGAGGATAGTGAGAGTTTGAATTGACGCCGCACAGTCCTGACACTTTCCCTTGTCGATCCACAGACTTCTTTCCACCTCCAGAGATGGTAGAAGAAACCGGGCTGGCACGACCGGTGGTGGCTGGTATTGTTGCCACTATCTGTTTCCTGGCTGCCGCCATTTTGTTCAGTACAATGGCGGCCTGCTTTGTCAACAAGCAGCGCCGAAAGAAGCTGAAGAGAAAAAAAGGTGAGGGGAACATTGTGGTCCCTGAGGTTCTTAAATGATGCACAATCGTGGTATCTTCACAGAAGCTCGATGGCATTTTCATTTGACTTTTAAAGCGACACTTGTCTATGACACATTTCCCTCAGTCATTTTTTCACCTTTATCTGAATGTCTTGCATCAGTCGCGCTTATCATGAGGGACTCTTATCATTGCACAGATCATTTGAGGCCGCTCGGTAGCTGAATTTGAAAAGAGTTTATTCCCTGTCCTCAGTTGACCTTTAAAGGGGCTTACTTCACGAGGGCTTCCCTCACATGCATAGATAGGAAAAATTATTACTGATCATAATCACCCTTATTTGAATTATTATTGAGAAAACGAGATAGTGTGAGATGACTAGCATTGATTATCGCTTGTTAAAAGGTGTCCTTGATGGTAACGCTGATCTTTCTGTCCTCCAGATCCCCCTCTTTCCATAACCCATTGCAGAAAAAGCGTAGAAACCCCGTAAGTACATAACAAATTAAACAGTTTCACAGCTCTCTGCAGTGTAGCACAACTCAGAACAAACACATTATCAGTCATCACAGGAGTAATGATGTGTTTGCTCGCTGCTTGCTGGCGGTTGAAAGTGAGTTTGTTGTTTGCACGACAGAAAAGGAGTTATTGACACAGTGCTTTTGGCACAAGGTTCGCAATCTGAATACGTACATGCATGCACACATACACACACGCACGCACGCAAGCATGTACATATACATACATACATACATACATACATACATGGATGTACACTTCAGTTTTTGTTTTTTGGAAAATAAAATATGCCAATATGTGCATGCCGGCTGATGCAGCTGTTGAATGTTACTATGGTGTTAAATTGCTGATAATTATTTGTGCTTTGATGATTGCACAAACATCTAACTGGGCCGGCCTTGTTAACATCAGCTCCAGACACCCATGTATTACCTGGAGCCTCCAGCCGTCTGATGATTTTTTCTTTTCAGGAATGCTGCATCAAATGACCTTGTTCCTCTTTATCTCAATATCCGATACAGCACATCACTTTTGAGTTATTGTACCTCAAAATGTTTACACCTACATGCTGTTGAGTTTCCTTTTTACAAAATTTGACACTTGCTGAGATGAGAACTGGTGTCTGAGATTGAAAGGTTTCTGCAGTCGTGTGTCAGGAGTGAGTGGTGTGAATGTGCCTTCTTTATAAAAAATTGCACAGCGTAAATGTTTTTGCAGCAGCACTTCTGGGCGCATGAACTTTTAATACAGCTGTATCATATGTGGCAATATGCCAAACATCCTGGGTGATACCTGCAACCTGGTCATAGAAATGGCGGAGCAAAGTTGAAACTTATGCCCCGTTTCCAGCTGGCATGAAGGTGTGTTTTGGGTGATGGGATTGCAGTGGGAAAGTGTGTGAGCACATCAAAGAACAGGTGGAAACACACTCAGAACACATTGAGGACAGATTGTGATGTGATGGTCCAAACCCCCTCTGGAGGAGCTCAGGGAGGCATTGTGAGCTCATTAAACTCAGGTGGAAACGCTGATGCCTCCTGGATCCTCACACGACAACTGCGTGGGCGCAAATACGTCATGGCGGCGTGCAGAGGTTTCCAAAACAAACCAGCATGGTGGACAGCAGCGCTTAGCGCGATAAGCTAGTCACCTTCCAGTGGTTGTTTGGAGCCGCACCAAGCAGTCCTCAAGCAGTCTTCTTGGTGAAGGTCTCCATCACAATCCTCTCCCAGCAGTCTGGGGCAGATGCTCCTCTGGATGCTGGTGTTTCTGACCACAGCAGGAAGACATGAGCATCTCCTCTGCTTTGGTCGCCATTGGACTTGTTGGAGACAGATTCTTCCACTGTCTCCAAACACCAAAACAAGAGCAGACAATTATGTCTGTTTGTTACCATCTTAACAGATGGCAACCATTTTCTCTTCTTTGATTTTTTTCTTCATGTTTATTTCTTTAATTTCTCCACGCAAAGATGTGATCCCAAATCCCGGATCTCAATCAGATCTCAGTGTGGACACTGAAGACGCATATTAATGCCAGGCTTAAATGCTGTCCAATTAAATTGTATCCAGGTACAATCGGGATACAAAACTATGTTAATGCCATGTGGAAATGGGGTGGAGTAAAACAAAGTGTCTTAAATGATCACACTCACACAAAGACATCACAAGGGACAAAGACAAATATTACCATACCACCAATTGACTGGCTTAAAAATCTCATCAAAACATCTCACAACAATCTGCTTTAGATAAACATGCATGTATGTCTATATGTACGTATGTATCTATGTCTGTATGTATGTATGTATGTCTGTCTGTCTGTCTGTCTGTCTGTCTGTATGTCTGTCTGTCTGTCTGTCTGTCTGTCTGTATGTATGTATGTATGTATGTCTGTCTGTCTGTCTGTCTGTCTGTATGTATGTATGTCTATATGTACGTATGTATCTATGTCTGTATGTATGTATGTCTATATGTATGTATGTATATATGTCTGTATGTATGTATGTCTGTCTGTCTGTATGTCTGTATGTCTGTATGTACGTATGTCTATATGTACGTATGTATGTATGTCTGTATGTACGTATGTATGTACGTAGGTATGTCTGTCTGTCTGTATGTATTTATGGGCTGACACTGATGGAAACAGCTCACTGTGCACTATCATTACTTTAAAAAACAACTCGGTAAGATGTCTGATTCTGGAATTTGTGTGTTGCCTTTATTTCCTCCATACTTTCCCTCAAATGGGAGGACAAAAGCAACAAAAACACTCTCACATACCTCTGAGTCTCTCGGATGTTGTGTGAGTTGACACAACCCGTTTCCAAGCAACGAGCCGCGTTCCAGCTTTTTAACCTCCGTATTCTCCACACTTCTTGCTGTCTGATCTTCCCACTTCCACAGGAGTCCACTTAGCCTCATTCCCAGTGTCGAGCCCTACTGGGAGGGGCTGGACGCAAGCAGGTACAGAGCCCAACCTTCCAGTCCTCAGTGAGTGTGCCAGCCATTGTTCCCTGTTTTTGCACACCGTGTCCACCCCTGCACACCCCTGGCTCCGCCCCCAGCTCCACCGGCTCCTACCTGGCTGCATGCTTTTGGCAAAAATATCCCCACAGAGCAACAACAATACTGGTTGCATTCTTTCTCCCCCAAAAGATGAAGGTGCCTCATCAGCAGAGGATTTTGAAAACATCCAGGGCCATAGATGTGCATTTGGGATTTTGATTTATTCATGAGTTTAAAGGAGAGTGAGCTGCCTTCCACTGCACCACAGCAGGCTCAAGGAAGGGGACCAAGTGTTTTCCTTCAGTTTAATTCTTATTCTTACGTACAATCCGCTGCCTTGGGTTCGTTGACGCAACACTCCCCCAAACTAAATGTCATCACCACGTCACTACACTGATGTGCGTTTTTTTCCGCCGTGGGTCGTGTTTTCTGACAGTGTTGATTCTCGTTATTTACATTGTTATCTTATGACACTCAGTGTCAGTACACATTTTCACATGAAGGAACTTGAATCTGGAAGGATTTGAGGTCATTGTTGAGATACATAGTTTTCTGCCTCGTGACCTGCACTCTCCCATGCTTTTGCACACATGGTTTGTCTATGGTCTGAGCTCCAATCAACTGTGTCACTCCTTTGAACCACCATTTGACATATAAATGAAATTTGTCACTTTTTATTGTCAATTATTTCCAACAGATTTCACTACTTTTGAGTTATTATCATACATGGCAGTACAATGAGACCAGTCTTGCTCAGGATTCAAAACCATCAGTTTTTATTAAAGACATTTTTGGAATACTAGTCCAAACGTAGATGACTGAGAGATGAGATTGCAGAGAGGATGGACCTTATATAGTACAACTTCACTTCTATCAGGACTTGAGTCAAAAACACTTTTTTGCAGTATCTGCTGGATACATGGCATTATCTAATTTTAGCGGCATGGGTCTGTCTTGGGACCCCTGACCTCCCACCAGCCCTGGTGAGGGTTGCAGCAGGGTAGTGGGACCCTAACCCTGCCTTTCCATGGCAGGGAGAGCAGCAGCAATTAACCACAACCCAGAACAGAGCAGGTGACTCTCACTTCTGAGAGTTTTGTAGAGTAATGTAGCACAGGTTAGCAGGTCGAGGAAATGTAATAATATACCTTATGTCTGAGCTTACCAACAGACAGCGCCACTGGTTGTCAGCTGATGTGGGCTGGCTCAATGACTGCGTAGGCTGGGTTTGACAGCTAGCTTGACTAAGCGGCCTGACCGAACTAACACTGTGCTCGATTTTTTTGTAGCACTCGAGTATTCCTTCAAACTCCATATATCAAGTACGCATAGCAGCCTGCATTGTATAGTTTTGATATGTCAAGATAATTTATACTATTTTTTAGATTTGTACTTCACAATTTTCATGCTGTGTTGATACTGAAACCAGTTTGTTGTTGTCAGGTTTTTATTATGTATTTGTATTGGTCGTATTTGTATGTACTTGAAAAGTTATGCATGAATTCTTCATCTACTAGATCCACAGTGGTACTTTCCAATCCTTGTGTGCATCTTCTCCAATTGCTTGACCTCAGTATTGTTTTTACACTCTGTTGTGTTAAACCAAGCTTTTCAGGCTAAGTATGTGTTTAGGTCAAGTTACCAAGGTAATGGTTTGTGCTGTTTCATAGTAGCATTGTATGTGTCCTTAACCCATATTTTTACTTTTCAGATCTTTTAAGAGGCTATTTTACAGTATTTTAGCATTAAACTTCACCATGAGCACTAGCATTCCAAACCAAAGCAAAGGGGCAACCTCTCCGCTCCTTTGGAATTTCACAATCACTTTAGCTCTCGCACCTGGCCGGGCTCACCATGCCAAACCAGTATTGATTCGAGGCTTCTGTCTCTCTTCGTTTTGTTTTTGTTTGGTGAT
The DNA here is from genome assembly GCA_903171835.1 of Mullus surmuletus. Taxonomy (NCBI): domain Eukaryota; kingdom Metazoa; phylum Chordata; class Actinopteri; order Syngnathiformes; family Mullidae; genus Mullus; species Mullus surmuletus. The sequence goes on from CAESWR010001247.1 coordinate 238,549, forward strand.
GGAATGTGTTTTCTTGGTTTGAACAGACTTCAGAGAGTATCTGTCCACCAAACACTTAACGGCATGGAGCTACACTAGCATTCGCTCCGCTCGCGCAGCGTCTTCCTGCACGCTCACTCACATTTAGGGAAGGGGCTCAGATGGACAGACATGCACGCACTGTCAGGCTGGTCATCAAAACACAACAAGAAAGCTCGGATATCAACAAACACCAAGGACAGTGTTCAGGATGCCATGCTTCTCCCGTACCTATGTAAAGCTAATAGCCTTTTGATGCCACAGTAGGGTTTGAAATATTGTGTAAACGACCTTAAGTGAAATGATGATGTAACAACATTAGTCAGGCATAAAGTTGAAATAAATAGCCAGAATGATACACAATGTCTTTATCGTGTGTCCTGCTATCTGTAATTTCTCTAATCTGAAGGATATCTCTGCTCAGGTAATTATCGGACCCTTATAGAGTGAACATTTAGCTATTGTAATTTAATAGCAATTTCTGCAATGATGAACACACCCAGACCATCTGTGACACTTATTCTTTACAATTTTACAAAACCTACCCCAATATATGTCTCAATTAAGCAACTCGCTTCCTTGTATGATAGGTGTTGTCACTATCGCACGTTTGTTCTTACTGGATTTGCCGATGAAGGAGGTCTGATGAAGGAGTTACCTGAGATGAAGTGTGTTGAATGTTCACATCATTTGTCTTCTATCCTTTAGGTCACCTTCAGGAAAGGTGAGCCCTGAGAGCATCCGTTCAAAGGCATCCCCATCAGAGACATCTGAAGACAGTCATGACCAGCGTGGGAAGAAACCACCCCCGAGTCCAGGAAAGAAAGAGGAGTTGTCTTTGTACAAGAAGACCAAAAGAGCAATAACAAGCAAGAAATACAGCATCTCCAAGCATGAAGCTGAAGCAACAACACCCATTGAACTCATCAGCCGAGGCCCAGATGGACGTTTTTGCATCGATCCCACTGACCCAGAAATGTCTGTTAAGCCCCGGCGAATCGAGGGCTTCCCCTTTGTGGAAGAATCAGATCTTTATCCTGAATTCCGACAGTCAGATGAGGAGAATGATGATCTCAGGCCTCTGCCCCCAGTTATGGCCCCCCTTCGGCCTCACCACTTTTCCCCCATCTCCAGTCAGGAATCGTACCTGCAGCCTCCAGCCTACAGCCCTCGTTTCCAAAGGCCCTTCGAAGGTATGACTATCATGGAGAGCAGTCGACTCCAGGCCACAGGGCAGATCCGTGGCTCTCTCCACCACAGGGCTTTCTATGGCTATCTAGGTCCCCCTGGGGATCATGACCCACCACCTCCTTTTTACATGCCAGATACCAGCCCACTCAGCTCTGTCATGTCCTCCCCTCCATATCTTGCTGAAGGTCCTTTTGGTCACCCTGTGATTCCCGAAGAAATGGGAGATGGTGACTTCCCACAATATGCTGTCTCTGGCTTTCCGCTTCCCCTAACACTTACCTCTTCGTCTCGCTCACCGGAGATTTGGCAGGGACTGGATTTCACCTTTGCAAGTCTTGAGGGCCCCCAGTTCATATTTCCACCACATCATCCTTTGCATCTCCGCCACGATACCCCCTATCCTCCTCCACCTCATGTTCTTCCCCTTAGCGCTTTTCAGCCCTCGTCCCTCCCAATGCCCACCTACCCAGCTGTTCTACCACTGGAGGCCCCAAGGAGCCACTCAAGCAAATCTCCCAGCAAAGCCAGGCCTCATGGCTCCCCAGCCCGGCATTTAGCTATGCAAGAGGCACATTTAGGGCAGCTAAGACACACAAGCCACAGTATGGGTGTTCCAGTTTTGCCTTACACTGATCCAATGGCCCATATTGTCCCTAGCACATTCAGTAGCCTGGACACACGATGCTTTGAAACCACCCCCCGTTTCAGTCCCAGACAGCCTCGTAGGATGGATTCTGGTGTGCATCAAGTGGTTCTCCAGCCCTCTAGACTGTCACCCCTCACCCAAAGCCCCCTTAGTTCCCATGAAGGCTCCCCAGAGATTGTTGTACGTCCCCGGCCACGCCCAAGCATTATCGCACCACCTAAACCACCAGCGATGTCTGAGATTACCCTCCTCCCTCCTTCCACAGCCAGCTTCTCAAGGAGATCTTCCCCCTCCTCCTCACCTGCTCAAGGCAAAGGTAGCAAGAGAGCAAGTCCCAGCTACCGCTCCCACATGGCCTTTGCCACCTCTGCAACCAGCTACCCAGCTTCCCAATCCCCATCACCCCCCATGGAAAGCAGCAACATATTTGGGCAGATGCCATCTCAAAGGAGGACTGAGGAGGAGATCCTTCCATCTGAGCCCTCTCCGTCCCAGTTGTCAGCTTCAGGGTAGGTGCATTAGGCATGCAAAGAGGGATGAAATTTAAATCATCTGCCCCAACCCATATTGCTTTGATGCTGTGACATGATTACGTAGGTGCTGTCTAATATCCATCCGTTTTATAAACCATCATACCTTTTTCATTTGATTTTGTATGGTTTTATTTTAAATTTGTTCCATGAAAGATGAGAATGGAAAAGTCTGATTGAGTAAGACTTTTTACATTTTTTATTTAGTTTCAAAACAGTCAGTGCTGCTTTTCATGAAAGACATCAAGTTTGAGGTATTCATACTAAATCTGTGAAGCATTGTCCCAAAATGTTCCCCGGTATCAAAATGGGTTATTATTTGGCCTCAGAAGATGTGGGCATACATTTTTTTCAATATGAATATGATATGCATTTGCTTCACAGATGACATTTCAGACCTTTTGGGGCTACAGTCCATTACTGATGGATGAGTCATTTGTTTGGCACAAGCCCCTAAAAGCCTGGGAATGGGCAGACATCAACAGGATCCCTGTTTTCCATTTGTGTCATGCATTACTCTGCTTTCACCTAACCGGAGGAATTCCATAATATTCATCCAATTGATTTCCCAGACAAAGCGCGCATTGTTATGTCTAGCTCCAAGCGTTTGAAGATGCCTTTATCATGCAGAAGGATACTTTAAGAAGAGTTCATCTTGGCAGGCCCTGCGGCCCATCCTCGGCCTTAGTAACCTGATTTCATAACCAATTCTCCCCTACTTTCCATTGTTACAGATCTTTTCCTACCCTACCTCCCCTTCCCATTCTGTAACCTACCCCTCCCCAACCCTTCAATTGTCCCAGGACAACCCCCGCTCTGACTACCAAGGGAAGGTTTGTTGGGCAAAGTGTGTCACAGGGCCTGTCCGCTTCTCATGTACTGCAATGTCTCCATCACTATGAATTAGGGGCAGTATGGTCGTTCTTGATGGCTCCTGGAGTCTTACCTGCTTTGTTTTTGATTGATCTCAGCTATCTGGGCAGCGTTGTTGTGACCAGGTCCTCTACACCGCAATAGGTAAGGGTTGGATCCATGTCTGAAAGGGGGGGGTTAGCAGGTGGGACTTTTTTGATCACCTCGTCCTTTAAAGGGGAATACAAGACCTTGAGTCTTTGTTTGATTTGTTCCTTCCCTCAGTCAACGCTGTAGTTCATTTCAGTTTTTTATTTTATACTTTCTTTTCAAAATGGCTATGCATTTTAAGTTCGGCAGTCTTCAGTACAGTATGCATTCTGACTGATATGCATATGCCATCTGTTGGTTAATTGATTATCAAGTCAGATATGTATCACCAACATTATTTCATGCTTGAGTGGTTTGCTAACTGACCACATTCAGTTGGAACTCTTGCTAGTTGGGATAGACCACCGCAGGTAATACAACCCTTATATTTATGCAAGGGATGTCAATGGATTACAGTATTTAAAATATTTTATTTTTATTTATACGTTTTTTTAATACTTTTATCAACATGGGACTTGACCAATATGTTTGCTTTCGGCAAATGTTTGTTCATGATCAGTGATGCAATCCAAAATAAATACTGGATGCCACTTACGTGAACCATGACCATGAAACACAAGGACATCACCTGCTCGGTGTTAGCCAAGGCCATCTGCCGGGAGTCCTCACTGACTCGGATCCCGTGGGCACCGTAGCTGGCGAGGTCCGTGAGAAGGTAGTTGCAGCCACTGACAGCCGTACCCACTACTCTAGACTGGCCTTTTGTCATTTGTTGAACAACACCTGTGACACAGGGCACAGCTTGGGGCCAGCTCCACATAAAGTTAAAAAAATGTCATTATTACCCAGTTCACTTTGACACCCCTGATTTATGCCCTTTAGACAATGCTAAAGTTCTTTCTGTGGCCCATGACTGTCAAAAGATTTGGTTATAAGAATCTTTTTTACACACAAATCTGACAGAATACAACGTGTTGTCAGCCAAACAGTTAATTATTGTAGTTTGATGCGAGTTCACCTGCTCAGCTCTTGAGGGCTGCCTGTTCTTCCATGAAGAGGCACTGCCTTGAGACCGTGAGAGAGATCAGTGCACCAACACCCAGTTAGGTCGTATGATGCCACAACTGAGCAAGAGGACCGAGTTCATCTTGTATCACTGTGACTCAACAGTAGACTTGTCTGAGATCAGACTCATTTCAAGACATTATAAGCAAAAGACCTCTTCAGTCTGTTACAACCTGACCCAGGAACAGTCTCTCCACTTGCCTCTGCTGCACTTTATCACCTCTGACTGTTCCTGCCACACCCACACCCCTCCGTTGAGTTTTGGGAACAACCTGTTCCCCTTTTGACTTACTATCATCCCTCAATCCTCCAGCCCGCCATGCTCTAGCTAGCCACCCCTGCTCTTTATTCTGTGTATTTTAGATAATGATATTTTTTTACCAGCCTCAAATTCAATTCATGTTTCTAGTTGTCAGCAGTGTCTCAATATAACAAAAGTCAAAGAAATTTCCTGCTGTAAAGTCCTGGCAATTAGTTTATCAGGCAATTGCTGGTCAAGGTCAGGTAATTGAACTTGAAGTGTCTGTGCTACATGCAGTGGTTCAAAGACAGGCACCTTTGGGGAACCTTTACAGCAAGGGATGATTCTTGACATAACATTTCTTAACTCACTAGCGAAGCAGACATCCAGTGGATGCAGCAAGTGTCTTCCATTGATTTATGAACTCTTCATTTATTTCCTTTAGTCAGGGTAACAATATGGAATAGGAGGGAGAAACCAGAGACGAGCTAAGGATGGAACCGACTTAGACACATATGTTGTCATCGGCTACATTTACATGCAGTCAATATTGGGGTTAACGTCCATATTCCAGTTACTGAAACATTGGGAATAACCCGTTTATATGTGTGAGCAAACAGGGTTATTCCTGTATACATGGTCATTGTAATCAATTGGGATATCCTGATCAAACCTTTTTGTGGATCTGTGTATCCCGCTACTTTCTAGCGTCTCCAAATGCCAGGATGTTTGTGTCTTTCATCACACTGATGAAGTGATTGGTTTCCTCCTCACTCCAAAAGTGTGGCGTGGTGTTGCTCTCGCCTTTGGCCATGTTTACAAGGAGTTCCTGGACTCCAAAGACGAATATAAAGAGCAACCCACAGTGACGTTGATTAGATGGCCTCACGAGGTAATTTAGATTTTCCCTTGTCAAGAGAAAATGCAGTGCATGCCTTTGATCCCATCACTTTTACTTATCTTTTGTTGTACTCCCCAGATAATCTAAATGTGTGGCATTACTTTTTTTCTGAAATAATTGTCTACATTACCATAGGTCCTCATCCTCAGATGAGTACTTTGTAAGAATCCTCTTAGCAATCTCCTCAAGCGTGACACATTCTGCCTTTATTACCTGACAGATGCTTCTATCGTGGCACCAATTGAAAATATTTTGTATTCCAAGAAATATTTTTTTAGATTGGCATCCGACTGATGTAAACGTAAGCTGTGTCCACTGGGAGCCCTCATCGTTTCTCATTTTTCAAAATACTGACCAGCTGTTGCATGTTCCTGGCAGCATTGCAAGGAAAGCTTGGCATCTAACTAAGAGCACAGCGAGACGTTTTATTAACATTTTATTTATTGAAAATACTCTTTTTAATAGTTATTCTCAAGATAGTCAGCAGGTTTTGGACGAGCACCGAACATCAACAGGAGCCACGAACAAAACTCCCCACAAGTAGCTCCTTTGCTCGGATAACTAAAGATAAGTCCTGGTGGACACATCGCCTCAATCCCCCGTATAAAGCATCTGTGGAGAGCACAGTCAAACCGTGTTAGTTTTCAGCTGCACTTTGCAAGTTTGGACTGCAGAACAGTTCTCACTACCATTATGCCGATTATACATCTATTCTGAGCAACGAAGATTTTGCCTTGGGCCTGTGAGGGGTGGCATGGGGGGGCGAGGACTCCCTATGTTTGAGTGAAGTCCCCAATGACGTGCTTTTGAATGTATTCCCCTTTAAAGTCGTGTTCCATGTGCAAACTGCCATGCATGCCATTGCTAAATATTGCTCTTCCGTTTACAAAAAAAAGAAACAATTATATGGATAAATTCTTGTTACATTTGTTGTCCTAGTGCTTCGCTTTTCTTTGGCTTATTTTTCATTATGTGACTGTTCCCGAGTAGTCATTTTCCCCTCCCGCCATCTCTCCCCCTGTCAGCATGGTGAAGCCCATTGTAGACAGTATCCATGTCTATGAATACATATTAATGATGCTTTGTTGCTGAGCTGTGATTCTCCCCTCTACTAACAACCTTCGGTTTCTATCTGCAGCCATGGTGAGAAGATGGCCTCTGTAATGCTAACTGTTTTCTGTGCCTTAAGAGAACCAAATGTGTTTGTGCGTGTGTGTGTGTGGCAGAAATCTGTGGGCTGCCGTGTCATAAGTGCCTCCATGATGAAGGGGGAGGGAGGTCTGTAGATTCAATCATGAGCAGCTGAAAAACACAGTATATCCTCAACACCATGGACATATTTGCATCTGTTATTTTCAGAGTGGGAGAGATTTATCTTTTAAAGAAACATCTACGGTTTTCTGCAAATTTGTCAACCATTGCCCTCTAAATATGTAGTTACAAATACTGTTCATTTGGGAGAGTTTTCCTCTGAAACCAACAGTGCAAGTCTTTTTTATGTTGTATTGTTGTGCAAAACTTTAACTCACTGTTCTAATCGCCTCCACGAGGTAAACCGATGTTGTATTGCTTTGTTCCTCCCTTGGATAAAGATTGTATGGATCAATTTGAGCAAAAAACATACATGTTGAGAGCTATTGAAGAACTATTTGGATCCATGAGCTTTGTATATTATTAACATGACTCCCAGTAAATCCGGAAAGTGTACACATTCAGTGGATGTGAAACTACAATCATTCATCAAATTCTTGACTTTGCTCCTCAAGGCGTCTCACATTGATCCTTTGGCCATGTGCTGCACCTTTGCTTAGCTTGTGCAGTGCTGTTCTGAGATTGTGTGGACCTCTGACGTTGTGGCACTCCGCAGTGCACAAACACCCGCCCCCCCCTCCCCCCAGCCTGAGGTCTGTCCGGAGTTACCTGGTTTCCCTTCTCTCTCTTCTTCATTCAGGAAATGTCGAGGTGCGCCGAGTGCCCTTTCAGGGTCTGAGAGGATTGATGCACTGAGATACCAACGTATTAAAAAGGCCAAGAAGATGACGATGAACAACAACAACTCCAAGACCAGAAAGAAAGCAGGTATGAAAGCGTGATCCTGTCCCCTGTTGACACTTTTTAAACATCAAAGCCAAATCCCACATGGCAAAATTGGTGTGGCCCAGTTCTGGCATGAATACTTGGCGCACATACTGCAATGACAGATGGCCATTTTTAGGCCCAGATCTGCTTGCTGGAGGTGGCCCTTACATGGGCCCCACTGGTCCAGATCCACATCCACATGTTCCACATGTGGCAGAGAAAGCTGGCCCTTTGCAGCCCAGATCTGGTGTGCCAGCTGTGGACGCTGGATGGACCAGCACTGGACCAGCTGTGGACACACTGTTGCCCCTGTTATGGCCCAGCATAGTTTGAGCACTGGCACCAGGTGCCTCAAGAAGCCAGGCTGGACAAACTATGGTGTGCTTTGGTTTTTGTGGCCCATATATGAGCCGAACCACAATGGGCATACCATCATCTAACCATTGCCACCATTGCCTGACCTGGCCCATATTTGGCTGATATGGCACTTGCCAGCAGTTGCCAAACTGGGGCCAGAATTGGGCCTAACCTGTTTGCTATGTGAGATGAGGTCAAAGGCTCCCGCTCTTCTTCCTCTTCTTCTTCCCCCCCCTCCGCTCTCCTCTGGTCCAAAACTTGAGTAGCCATATTCTGGACCAGCCTAAGAGCTTCACAGACTTGCTGGTGCAGCCCAAGCTGCCAAAGTCTAGCCTGGAAATGACAAAGATTTCACCGATGACTGTCTCTCCTTCACTTGTCTGTTGTATTTGGTTTTCTTTGCTGCTGACGCGTCCATCCTTCCCACCCGCCCAGGTGTCTCCACCTCTCAGACCCAGCAGGCCTACACCTCTCAGGTACTCCAGCCCGAAGAAGCTCTCTACCTCCGCAAGAAGAAGAAACGGCCCATCCTTCACGACCCCTACACTCGCTTTTCCGCTCTGCTGTACCGCCGCCCCCCCCAGGAAGACCAGAAGGCTATTTTGGCTTGCATGGACACCATAGACCCCGACCACGCCACCCTCCTCTGAGAGGCCACCATGAGAAGGTCACATTCATGTCCCACTTCCAAATCCAACATCCCAGTTGGAGAAACAACAACTGAAGATGTTTGTAGTTCGTCTTTATAAAGGGGAAAATCGCGAAATGTCAGTATCTAGATTTGGCATTTTCTCTCAGCCTTGGTCTTTTCGGTCCAAAGCCGCGAGCATTGGGTGGTCCTGACAGCCAATCAGGGGCGATCGCAATTGGATTTGGATCAAACCAAAATCAGATCATTCTTTCAGTGGTTCGGTGTCAGTGGGCGCGATGTAATGAGGCGACACATTTGGTTTCTCTCTAAAAAATATAAATGTTATTGAAATTAGAAATTGGGACGTCCAAAGACCCAAGAAAATCCTGCTTATGCCTGAACGAAGTTGCATTCCTACGTAAAAAAAAAAGTGTTCAACTTCGAGCAATTCCGACTCAAACGATAGTTGCCAGAGTTCCCCAAAGTTTTACTCCAGTGCAAAGGTGATATTTGACGCTGTCTCATGGTTTGTACAAACGGCAGCGCGCCTCCTCCAGTGTTACGGCTGTTAGATCCAAAGGCTCTGCCGGGTTTGTCCCATGTTTCCTGTGCTGAGCCGACCCAGAACCCAAAACGCCCTGCTGGTCTCTGTTTACAGCAGCAACCCCCCCAACACACACACACACACACACACACACACACACACACACACACACACCCCTAAATCCTCTCCTCCGCCAGCAACTTCTCTTAATCTGCCGAGAAACTCATCTCACAAAATGGGTGTTCTCACTTCCTACCAAATATACCTCAGAGCACAGGACACGAGAGCGCGGCGCCGCCAGGACGAGCCAGCAGAACAAACTAGCCTTCCTCGCCCCCAACCTTTACTCTTCTACTCACCTTTGTAAGAGTTTCTGCTCTGACACAAGTAACAATGAGTCGGATGTGAAATGAATGTCCAACGAGCGAGTCAAGACGATTTCTGGGACCGCACAAGAAAGCGTACGGACTACCACCATCCTCATGTCTCATTTCACAGACCTCTTAGAGCAGCGAGTTGCACACAATCATCTATCAAAGTGAGGAATCCGATCATTATTTTCTACAAGTTTGTTTCGGATTATATATCAAATGATGCCATCGTTCATCCAATTCTAATTGCTCCAATGGACCCTTCCTCTGCTTGTTCTCGGCCAGTTTGCACTGGAGCAAAATCTTACTATCTTCATTGATTTGTATTTCGTCTGTTCCTTTCCATCTCCGTCTCCAGTTCTTCTACTCTAGGTAGCATAGAGGGCTCCAAATCCTATTCAAAAAGTAGTCGGGCCAAAAACAAGATTTAAAAAAAAAAAAGAAAAACACGTTCCATAGTGGAGGATAGGACTTGTGCCATAGTATAGGACCGTATTTTCATACATGCTAGCGAGCAGAGCGAGCAGAGCGAGCGATCGAGCGCTGGCTTTGTCTGTCTGTCACGGAGCTTCTGGCTGCTGGCTTCACTCAAATCAAATTCTTCATTCTGTTGCATTTTTTATTTGTGTGCATGTAACTTCGTTTTGACCGTTTCTACCCACGGCCTTTGTATTTAGCCTTTTTTTTCTCCGTTTGCCATTTTAAAAATGGAACTGCTGAGAGCACATTCACCACTTGAAAAAGAAAACACAGTACGTATGAGAAAAAGTTTTTATTTCACAGCCTGCTGGTATCATTTTGTTTACATGTTGACTTTGGAAGATTCCAGTGACTTTGATGAATTTGCTTATCAGACTGAAGAAAATGTGACACAAGGGTCAAACAAAAGAAAGATAAAGAAGTGCCATAACATCAGAAGCTTTACTATCACATCACGACATATTTGAGATTCAAAGAAAGAGCGTTGCATGTTTGAGAAATGGCGCTCCCAGCTCTGTTGACCATTCCTCAGTTTTGCTCATGAGGTGCTGCAGCTTCTTCAGACGGCGTTTTCACATACACACACACGTGCACACACACACACTAACATATCTTGCGCTCCTGATGCGATGCGAAAGCTGACTCTGACTCTGGTGATGTGTGTGCAGAGTGGTATTTTTCATCGGTCTTCAAAATGTATTTATTTATGTTTTTTATTATTATTTTTATCATTATGATTATTGTGATTTTGATCAAAGATTTTATCGCAGCTGCAGCTCCAACATGGTCTTCTAACATGAGCCAGATGACACTGACCTGCTTGATTGGCCTGATTCTAAAATAAATGCTGACAAAAGAGATGTGATCAAGGTGATCAGATCTTTCCTGTCATATTTAAAACAATATATAGGCAGAGACTGATTTCATTTGCAACCATTCAATAATAATAATATTACAGGGAGTTTTTACAGTGCAAACCTCCCAACAGCAATATGAACCGTACATTTACACACTGAAAAACGTATGAAAAAATTTGGTGTGGGGAAAAAAGAAAATGTAATTATCAAGCTGTATTAAGGTTGTTTTAGTAAGTAACTTAGTGCCTTTATTCATGACAAATTATGGGATTCGCAGTGGCTAATAGTTCTGCCCATTAACCTCAAATGTGATGTTAACATTGGAAACACTTCCAAAAGCAAAGATGAAGTGATGGGAGAGCGCAGACGCCCTCAGACGCCAGCAGGTGGCAGGATGCTCCTGATGAGGGAGCCGAAGAACTGGATGAAACCTCCTCATCCACCTGCAGAGGCGTCAGCTAGAGCTCCTCCTGCTGCCTAAACTGCGAAATAGACCGCAATGAAACGCAGCTTTTGTTTTATTAATGGTGGATTTTTTCAGTGCAACTAGGGTTGCAAAATTGCATGGGAATTATCGGAAATTAACAGGCATTTACGGGAAATTTGGGAGAATTCATATGACCTGCATGTATGTGGTCATATCCATGTACATGCATTTTGGTAAAGCAGACATGCATGCAAACATGTCTGATGTAATATTGTTAAATGGCATTATCAATGAATTTTCAGGGAATTTGGGGGAAATTTTCCCTCACTGAGTCTAACTGTCATGAATGTAGGCATCAATATTTGTCATAAGCAAACAAACATGCAAATATGCCTGATACAACATTTATAAATGACACTCATCAGTTTTTTCAACTGTAGAACTTTCATGGATTCTTTCACTGAACAACAAAAACCATGAATGGTGAAAACATCAAAGAAGGTTCAGGTGTTTACAAAAGTCCAGTCATATTCCTGATGGACCCTCAGTACTCTTCAACAATGTCAAATGATGGCCATGCTTCTTACTCATCAAGGACCTGGACCTCACCTCATCTTCTTCAAAAATTCATTTAAATTGACGGCAACAAAACCCATTTGCCAATATTCCCTAGCTAAAATTTCCATGGAAATTTTCAGGAAACTTTCCTGAAATAAACTGGGAAGTTTTCACCTCTTTGCAACCCTAAGTGCAACCAGAAAAAGTTGAATTCACCAAATGGCTCACAGCTTCTCTGAGAGTCGTTGCTGGATCAAAGATATCGGTAAACAACACAGACTTTGTCAAACATTTGAAATGGGCGAGATTATGGCAACACTTAATTTTGACAATTAATGATCACAAAACCTCATAAGACTTCAAACCGGGGCGAAATCAGTAACATTGTTCATGACTCCCTCGCTGCAGCTATTGAAGAAATCTGGATTAAAATCTCTTTATAGTACTACTAGTATAGTAGTGAATGATACAATGATCTTGTGTAACTTGTATCCTGCATTTTATTATAGAATACAGAGAAGAAAATAATTCCCCATGTCTTCACCTCAGAGGGAGCAGCCCAGTGTGAGCATGTGATTGAGAGCATTTTTATCCCACAAATGGACAGATGGAGCATCCGAGGCTTCTGTTGGTGCTCCGGAAGTGTGGACAGAGTGAGACATCTAAAGCAGAGATCAACCTCTGAAATCTCCAGTCAGTAAAATTAGGCAGCAAAAATCCGAGGAGGTGGAGAGGTCAGGCTGTCGACAAAACAACACAACAACCCGGTTTTTCTGAGGGTTTTTTTCAGTTTTCCTGAATTGAGTTTCTTTGTTTTGTTTTTTTCATGTGAATGCAATATGGTTCCGTAGGAGGGCACATTTGATTAGACGTAACATTGCATTCAAGAAGCTTTTTCTCTTCGATTCCCAGTAATGTAGGGTGACCACATTTTGATGAGTGAAAACCAGGAACCTTGTTCCGGCAACGAGAGAGTCCAATGATAGTGGAAGTTGACTCAAAGTTGCCTTCTAATGTCAATCCATTGAAAGTCTGCCTCCTCTGTATGGAGAGAAAATGGTTCTATTACAAAATACTTTCTATAAGCAAAGACACATTCAGACAGGCTTGTGATGAACAGGACATGTGGGAAAACAGGACGTTTGGTCACCCTACAGAAATGGCTCCCAGTGAGCAACCTGGGAGGATCTGAGACCAGCTCCATCTGCAGTAATCCATCTAATCCCATCTAATCTCAGTTTGTAAAGAACAACTCAGTACTGTATCACTTTGGAGAGACACTTCCTCCCTCTTAGTGACTTTAGTGTGTGTGTGTGTGTGTGTGTGTGTCAGATGTGGCTTTACATATTTTAATATTCTTTCAGAGAAATTTATCGCGTGGTTCAGGAAAGTCACCTTTTAAGAAATGCGGAACATTAGTTTTATACACATAGTGAGACAAGTTTGTGGTGTTTTCAGGAGAAGATCTTTGACTTCTCTGCCGCATTCTGTTGTTGAAACTCGTCTGCTCTCACTAAAACCAGCCACATCACTTGATTCGGAGAAAGGAGTTGTGAGCAAAGCTGAGGCCAGAGGAGCTGGTTGAGATCAGAGTGTGTGTGTGTGTGTGTGTGTGTGTGTGTGTGTGTGTGTGTGTGTGTGTGTGTGTGTGTGTGTGTGTGATGTGGAGAGATCGATCACAGATTCTCAATCAGTGCAATTCAATTAACTTTAGTTGTCCTTGGGGGGCAAATATGCAGCAAAATTACAAGACGTGCAATTCATGAACAACAAAACAATAAGATTTATAGACTGACTTTCAAACAAAATATTTAAAAAAACAGGCTGGTAAAGCAGATCTTTTTGTTTATACCTGCTGCTTCTTCCAGCAACAAAATATGGGGAAAAAGTTTTAAAGGCAGAAATGGCTGACATCAGTGCATCAAAAAGACGAAAAAAGCAGGAAGTATTGAGAAAAACGCGTGTATAATACGACATTACAGGTTTGAGGTTTGGAAAAAAAAGGAAATACTCCTCACACCTTGTACATAATAAGTCAAATATCTTGTCATATATATTTTTTGTAGAAGAAAATGTGATGAACAGCAACAATACGACGCCTGGCTGGGAGCTGAGTAGTGTAGAGTCTGATCCAGTGACACATTATACTACATTGTAACGGAGCGATGTCTGTATGTGAGTGACGGGCATCTTCTAAATCCTAGAAACTAGTTTAACAATTTAATATTATAGAGCCAGGAAATATATAGAAAAAAAAAGATATGTATACCTATATATTGTCATGGAACCAAAATGGTCATATCTATATTTGAGGACAGTACTTGTTTTCAAGAATGTATAAGTCAATATTCTATTATTTTTTATCTGTTTGTTGCTTTATATATTGTAGCAATTCAGACACAAAGTAGAGAGGAGAAAAAAACGTGTTTGAGGTTTTCAGCCGTGCACAAAATGAGAAAAAAAAAAGAAGACATTTTATAGC
>CAESWR010001247.1:258839-274951 GCA_903171835.1 Mullus surmuletus
CTGCTGTAAAAATAACATATATGAACATTTTTTCCACTTTAAACGAGTCACTCTTTTTAATCAACTTCTGCCTGAAACTCGTGTATCAAATATACTTTATTTGGGGGGATTTTAACCCTCTCAATGTTTCTTTACGAAACTCCACAGTATTTTAATGGAAAAAATACAAGAACTCCAGTAATTTCCATCCACTGCAATTCAAGGATGATTTAATGATGATTATTATCATTAGAGCCTTAGAGCTTTAATGCCCTTAATGAATTTGAGGCATTCTTATATTTTCAGCAGTGACAGATGTTTATAGCAAACTCTCGTATTGGTTGCTGGGGACAAAAAGCTTCTCCTTCCAAAAGACTGCTGTAAAAATATCATAAATTATTTTCTGTCTTGTTAATCAGCTTCAGCCAGAAAGATACATATCAAATTTCAAGTAGTCTTTAGGGATTCTGACCCTCTAAATGGTTAAAAAACGTCGGGTTAAGAGACTAAAGTTATAAGAATTTGTTTAATTGGCCGCTGGAGGACCTGGCGTTTGATCATCTACTGAACCTAAAATGATTATTGTTCAAACATCAAAGGAGCTGAATGAAGTGCAGAGGATGGAAGAAGCTGCTCAGGATAAAGACAAAAGGGACAAAGAGACTCTCAGGGTCTTACAGGATGAGGTCGCCGACCTCCTCAAGACGACCCAGCAGCAAAGTGGGCTCCTCGTGGACCACGAGCAGAGGTGAGAGGAGACCTGGCTGTGTTTTTATGGCCTCCTGATGTCCATCATTGACTGTGAGGACGAGCAGAGGACGGGTCGCTGCGTGTCTTGCAGGGATCTGTTGCAGCTGAGTGAGGAGCTGAGCCAGGAGAGAGATCAGCTGCTGGTCGCCGTGGAGACGCTCAGAGAGAAGCTCCAGCAAACCATCACGCATCAGCAGCAGCTCGAGGGTCAAAGATGGACGGCCTCGGACGTCATCTCACAGGTGGATGTGCAGGATCCCAAAGGGAGGCAAAGATGAGAGCTGCCGACACCAGCGCTGTTCTTCCGAGCGTCACCATGTTGAACAACCGACACGATCTTCTTCTCTGCCTCCACATTCAGATCCATCAGAGGCTTGAGGCGCAGCAGGATGAGATCAACCAGAGATCACAGGTGAAGGAGAAGCTGGTTAAGGAGCGGAATCATCGCCGCGCGGAGCTGGAGGCCAAAACGCTGGACTGCAAAGCCGCGACTCTGCAGCACAACAAGGCCAAAGAGGAGCAGCAGCGGGTGGAGCAGCAGCTGAGGGAGCTGAAGGTCAGCAGAAACTGGATGTCCAATTGCTTTTGGTGATCCAAGCCAGTCAGTCTCTGCGCAGCTAGTCTGCATTTGAATTAGGGTTGCAAAGGGGAGGTACATTTTTTCAGGGTTTTGTTGCCGTCAACATAAATGTGGAGCTGAGGGTCCATCAGGAATATGTCTGGGCTTTTGTAAACACCTGAACCATCTTTGATGGTTTTTGTTGTTCTGAGAAAGAAACCATCAAAGTTCTCCAGTTGTAAAAACTGAGTGTCATTTATAAATGTTGTATCAGACATATTTGCATGTTTGTTTGCTGATGACAAATATTGATGCTGATATTCATGACAGTTAGACTCAGTGAGGGAAAATTACCCACAATTCCCTGAAAATTCATTGATAATGTCATTAAAAAATATTCCATGAGACATGTTTGCCTGCATGTCTGCTTATAACAAACCACCATGTTTCATATTTATACATGGATATGAGCAGCTACAAGCAGCTCATGGACATTTTCCAAATTTCCCCCAAATTCCCGTTAATTTCGGAAAATTCCAATGAGAAGTTTCCGACAAAAGTTTCCAAAAATTGCAACTCTAATTCATGATGTAGTTAATAGCTCAGATAACAGGTGAGGAAAGTATTTTCTTGCAGCGATTACTTTCCTGAATGAGTGCATCTCACAACACTTTTGAAGAAACATGTTTGTTCTCATACTTATTTGACTGAAAACAACAGATGGTGAAAGATCAGGTGACAAAGGAGCTGGAGCAGACCAGGACAAAGAGCAGCAGGCTTCATCGCGACTGTGAGCAGCTCTCTGCTGTCAGCGAGCGCCTCTCTGCCGAACATCAGCACATGGTCGACCAACTCAAGGCAGGTGATGTTCGACTGGGAGATGGTGGTGTGATTCTCATCTGAACCAGGAGAGGGCACTATCTGGCAATTCAGCACACCAGCAATAGAAAGACAAAGGGTGTCAATGTGAAACACCTCCACCCGGATTCCTACACAGAAGGCAGGTGTGTGCTAACGAGGGCCGCGTTTCTCCTCGTGTGTCAGAGCGCCGAGGAGGACGTGAGTCAGCTGCGCCAGGAGATAGCCAACATACCAAAGCTGAGAGAAGCCATCCAGAAGAAGTGTCACCAGATGCAGGAGCAGAAAGCTGACATGGACGCTGAGAGAGAGACGCTGAGGGCTCGGACCGCCCACCAGGAGGAAGGTACGCAGGTGTGCTTCCTGTCTGTCCGCTCCACTCTGCCGTCACCCGCCTGTGAGCGACAGCTGAGAGCGTTTGTGGTGGAACATCATCTCCAAATTCATAACAGGGGACCAAACTTGAACTTTTAACAGGAAAACCGTGCATGTAACCTACAGGGCAAGATCATGTCATTGTTTGAAATAAGGAAAAAACAGGATCGAAAAGAGAAAAAAAATAGTCTTTCCTGACGTTATTTGTCATTTACTTCACACCGGATTTGGCTGTTTTAAAGTGGAATGGATTTGACACATCTGACAGATTCAAACTCTCCCCCTCTCGTTCGTCTGCAGAGCTTGAAATCTCCAGAAAGCAAGAAGAAGACGACAAAAAAGCAATAGATAAGCTTATAAGAGAGAGAAGCAGCTTGAGAAAGGTATTCCCTACACTGCAGCGGGCTGCTGCACAGTTCCTCCGCACTCTGAGCTCATACATAAACTCCTCCAAAGACAGTTCAGAAATGTTATTTCAGTCAATTCTCACCACTGCTGGAAAGCCTGATTCGTTACCTTTACAACGAGGTACAACTAGTAAGGATCGTGTATTCACAGAATGAGCAACACAGCTAAACGTGTGGTGAACGCCCCCTCCCCCCCCTCAGGATTTCCAACGGTATAAAATACAACACCAATTGGAATTATTAGAGGGGAGAAATGATTGACTGAAATAATGTTTCCCAACCTTCTTTGAGGGATTTATATCATAGATTGCTTTGAAGCTGCTTTGAAGTTGATGCTTTTCAGTCAATTTGATAATTCACACAAGACGAGGTGCTAATAATGGAACGGTACAAATCAAATGAATGGCAGCAGCGCGAAACGAAACAAACAACAAGCAGAAAACAACCAATGATGAAACATAAGCATTACATTTTGACTAACACTGAATCTGCTGCCCGTTCAACAGACTATGCTCAAAGCCTCACAGTCGACCGAAAAACAGCAAAAACTGCTGAAGCTTCTGGAGCAGGACAGAAGGATCTTGGAGCACACGATGGGCGGCTACCAGCAGGAGGTGGAGGAACAGCGCAGCCTCATCCAGCAGCTGGAGAGGGAACGTGACGCCCTCATCGGCCACACCGGCGTCCTCCTGCAGAAGGTGCAGCAAAACATGTGTGTTGCTGAAGAAAAAGAGGGCGAAGTGCTCAGCTGGAGGAAGAAGCTGTGTGAGGCGGAGCTCGGCCTCAGACTGCAGGAGAACCAGCTGGAGGGAGTCACAGCTGAGAGGAACACCTACAGCAGAACCCTCATCCACAACCAGGTCCACAACACACACCCTCCTCACACCTTCACACACGTATTGTTCCGATGTGGAGTTGTGCTGTAGGAAGTGTGTGCTCCTGAAGTCCCTCTGTGCATCAGGAGGAGATGGCAGAGATGAGGAGGAGAATACGGACCATGGACAAGCAGATGGTTCTGCTCAAGCAGCTGATAGCGAGGAAGGAGCTGGACCTCACCAAGAACGAGGAGGGGCACAAGCACATAGAGAGCATGAATGAGGCTCTGCAGGTAGCTAACACACACACACACTCACACACACACACCAAAGTGCCAACCAGGCAGAACTCTGGCACACATTAAAAACACACTTGAGAGCTGCAAGTACTTGTTACTCGTTACCTTGTGAAAGGCAAAATGCTCACTAGTTAACTTGTTCAAGCCTCTTTTGCGGTTACTAGTGAACTAGATGGACCCAACAAGTTTACTAGTTGACTAGTACATTACATCGTATGTTATTCAGTAACTATTGTAAGCCAAATTGCTCAATAGTTCAAGCCTCTTTTGCCCTTAGTAGTGAACTGGACCCAACATGTTTACAAGTTAACTAGTAAAGGCGAGTTTACTGACAGCAGTACTCGTGACAGAATGGGTATAAGAGTGTGTACACTAGTATACTAGTTGTGAAAAACACGTTGTGGTGGTGGTTGGGGGGGGGCTCTCCAATCAAAATTTAAAAATGACATAAAAACTCAGGATTTTGTTTCATCCCACCTGCTTAATTTGCACCGGTGACCTTCAGTGACCTTCAGTCACCTTTGATTAGTTAACAGGTCGGAGTTTTTGCAGCTCACTAGTGACCCAGTGTGAGTTTTTGGCATGTTGAGATCTAAGGACATTGCTGGGTTGGTGGGTTTAGAGCCCCGTTTGAGAATGTGTGTGTGCATATGTGTGTGTGTGAGTGTGTGTGTGTGTGTGTGTGTGTGTGTGTGTGTGTGTGTGTGTGTGTGTGTGTGTGTGTGTGTGTGTGTGTGTGTGTGTGTGTGTGCGTGTGTGTGTCTGCTGCAGAGGAAGGTGGCGGTGATGCAGCAGCAGCTGGAGGAGTCCAAGCAGCGTGCGGACACTCAGAGAGCGGAGCTGCAGAAACTTCAGAGGATTGTTGCTGCCGGAGACGCTGAGCAGATCCAGCAGAAAAAACAACTGGAGCAGGTAAATGATGTCCGCAGGAGGACTTTACCTCAGGAGGGAGAAACGGATCTGTTCAAGGATCATCATGAAGAGCACCTCCGCTTGCTGATGTCCTCTCGAGAAGGGGGCGGAGTTTTGAGAGATGCACAAGAGCTGCCGGAGCAGAAGTTAGTCATCAAGGTCGTCATTAGATGTGGTCTGACGCAGACTTGCCTCTGTTTATAGGTTAGCATATAGCTAACAGTGGGTGGAGCTAGAAGAGGTGTGTACGTTCAGACACATGAAAAATGAGAGGGAACATTGATGTCAGAGAAGGTTCCACCTTTTTCAGGTGGAGCTCTGTGATATGCAACATCTGCTGGTGGCACTTAAGATGTTGGTAATGATCTAATCACTTGTTCCATCTGCATTTGTTGTTGACGCCTGCCTGAAGGTGCTCAGAGAGCTGGAAAACCTGACCCAGCAGCTGCTGCGCTGCAACAGTGAGGGAGCTCTGCTGTGTGAGAAGACCAGGATCCAGCAGTCTACCCTGGACCAGTGTGACCTCCAGTATGAGCAGCGGAGGGAAGATCTCCGTCTCCTCAAACTGGAATTGAACAGGCTGCAGCGCAAAAAGGCCGTCCTGGACAAGATGGCACCTAGAACACCCGTGCTGAGGTGAGCAGGTTGTGTGTATGTGTGTGTGTGTGTGTGTGTGTGTGTGTGTGTGGCGGGGGGGTGCGGCTGTGATGAACATGGAGTTAGAGGATGAAGGTCCAAGTCAGAGCAGAAAGGAGCCTTGTATGACCTTTCAGTTTGCAGTCAGCTTCATGCTTAAAGATATTGGCTACGTTTCCACTCAGTCCATATTGGGGTTAAGGTCCTCACTGCGGTTACTGCAACATTGGGAATAAGCCGTTTCCATGCGTGAGTAAACAGGGTTCTTCCTGTATCCATGGTGATTGTAATCAATTGGGATATCCCGATCAAAACAGCCACGCGGAGAACGTCTTTCTGCTCACCATTTTATGGATCTGGCATATGCATGATCAAATATTCACCTTAGAAAAGGAGGAACCCAGGGGGAAGATGAGGGTTTTTAAAAAACGCAATATGATGATGTTATATGATCTGCTTTTTCAAATGCATTATTGGTGTTTTCATGGCTGCAAGCAAACGGGTTATTGCTGATATTCCGCTAAGAAAAGGCTTATTGACTGCATGGAAACGTAGGCAAAGACGTGATCTTCACCTCCAAGACATGTGGTGAACATCATTCTTAGGGACCCGGTGCAGGTCAGCTCAGCTCAAATACAGTGTGTCTCAATTCCTGAAACTGTGATTCAAATTTCTATTTCTTTTTTTTTACAGGAAAGAGGTGCTTTACCTCCAAAAGAAGCTGCGCAACGAAAGTATCATGAACTCCGTCCTGGAGGAGCAGCTGAAGCCCATCAATATCCACCGATGGAGGCAGCTGGAGGTGAAGGACTGGTTTCGAGGGAGTGTGTGACAGTGTTCATGTCCTAACTCTTTGTCACTGCTCTCTGTGGCAGGACACCGACCCCGAGAAGTGCCGGATCATCCTCAAGTTTCAGGCTTTGCAGAAACAGCTCATCATCAAGACACAAAACGTGGAGGAGGTTCAGCTCTCACTGCAGGTAAGATTCCCCCACATGTGCCCCCCGCCCAGTCAGCCAGCTGACAGCTCACTGATGGTTTGCCTCCTCACTGCGTCTCTCACCAAGGAAAAGGAGAAAGCGTACATGGAGCTGAAACAGCATCTGAGCCGGCAGCCCGGGCCGGAGGCAGCCGAGCAGCTCCAGCAGTGCCAGTGGGCTCTAAAGGAGAGGACTGAGAAGCTCAAGGTGGTCAGCTACACGCTACGATGCATTTTTCTAACCTTTTCCAACCTGAGAGCATCATGTTCTCTCTCAGCATGCATCATTCCGTGTTTAGAAAAACACTGGTTTTGTCTGAAGCGGGCGTCCTCCTCAGCAGTGGTGTGCAGTTGCTGAAAAACGTGCACTGAAGTGCCCTGCTGGCTGGTTAAAACATGATAACCTGGCCTCTTGGGTGGAAAAATGCATTCTTAAGTGCCCTCTTAGGTGGAACAAACATACTAAACTGCCCTCTTTGGTGGAAAAAACACTTAATTGCCTTCTTGGCTGGTTAAGACACATTTAAGTACCCTCTTGGAACTCGCATTTAGGTGCCCTTCTGGTTGGCAAAACACACTAAAATGTCCTCTTGGCTGGTTAAAACGTGCCAAACTGCCCTCTTGGGTGGCAAAAACACATGTTTCAGTGCCCTCCTCATTGGCAAAACACACTTAACTGCCCTCATGGGTAGAAAAACTCTTAATTGCCCTTATTGGTGAAAACACGTTTAAGTGCCCTCATGGGTGGCAAAAATGCTGTGCTAAAATGCACTCCCGGATTCCAAAAAACACTGAAGTGCCCTATTGGCTGGTTAAAACACACTAAACCGCTGTCTTGGGTGGCAAAAATGTGTGTTTCAGTGCCCTCCTTATTGAGCAAACACACTAAACCGCCCTCTTGGGTGGATAAAAAAAACATAATTGCCCTGTTGGCTGGTTAAAACACGTGTCTAAGTGCCCCCCCGGTTAGCAAAACACACTAAACTGCCCTCTTGGGTGGTAAAACCGCCTGCCTAAGTGCCCTTCTGCCGCTGTCCTTAAGAGTCTGCACACCACTGCTCCACAGTCTGTGACAAAGCCACGCTCGGTCTCATCCCGCAGACGCTGGCGGCCGAGCTGAGGATGACCGACGCCAAGATGGAGGAATATAGAAGAGAGAATGAGACGCTGGACTCTGAGCTGGCTGATGTGAAGAAGCAGTGCCTCGGTCAGAGATGAACACTGGTGGGACTGCTGGGAACATTCTCAATGTGCTGAATATCTCTGATCAAAGTGCAAAATGTGAGCGGGAGAAACCGAAACCAAGACACTATGTTTTTTTGTCCCAAGATCGATCAATGGCTTCCCATTCATTCAAAGGTAGAGTCACATTATTTAAATCGTGGAAACGATTTAGCACTCAAACATCAGGATGGATCAGGAGGATTACGCCACACATTTGAGTTTTTCCGGTATTAAAGTCATTATCCATGCATTGAATATCCAGTCAAATTCTCTTCTTAGAAAAGAATAGAATAGAGTAGAATAGAATGCTCTTTAGTGTCAAGTTGTGCAACGAACATGTAGAGCTTCTCCCTTTCTCAGTGCATACAGTAACAAAAATAAGAATAAGTATAAAAATCTTAAATGTAATTACAAAATAATCATAAAAATTGCCTTAATTTTAACACACACACACATATATATGTATATATAAATATACATATATTTATGTGTGTATATACATATATATATATATATATATATATTACAATAATTATATAATAATACATTAATTATTACAATAATTATACAAATAACTAACAAGTAGGGCTTATGTATATAAATATATACAGTATGTGTATATATATATGTACATATATAATCATGTGTTATTTGTATATAAGGCAATTGTTACATGTATATATCTATTCTTTTTTTTATGGAAATGACTCCTCATCTTTTAGCAGAGTTAAGTCACACACTGGATCGTTTGAATCTTTGAATGTTCTCAGCAAAGAACTTTGATTCCCTTCTGGGTTAAACATAACACATTAACTATCAATAAAACTTTTCCAAGAGAAAAGGAGCAATCATTTGTGATGATGTGATGTCTGATAAGGTCTCAACCTCTTTGAAAAAAAGGGATTTCTACGTCACAATTGATCCATTTGTTCACCTCTAAGTGGCCGAGTGCGGAGCATGACTTGCTTCTTCTCTGCTGTGACGCGTCATCAGGCCTCGACATGATGTGGATGATCCCGGTCTCCACCACTAGATGTCAGCAGCACACCCCATCACTGGTGTTGCCTGGAAACATCGGTAACACAAACATAAGTAGTGTGTTGGCTACGCTTTCAAAGCGGAGAATCACGATCACTTTATTGATCCTCAGGGATATTCTTATGTTACCATTACCAAAAACTCCCCATAGATGTGATGGAAACTGTAGTGTTTGAGTTGAAAAAGAAATACTACATTAAAATTGAAATAGATCAGAACAAAATGTTTAAAACCCTCCCTAGAGTAAACGTGTCCTCCAATCAGCAGGACAAGAGAGAAATATTGAAAATAAGAACCTAAAAATAAAAGTACGGCCAAAAACAGATACTTCTGCAGCTCCACTATTTCAAATGCACAGCAGAGTGAGAGTTCTCTGTCTTGCTCTACTGTGTCTTTGGACAGCGCAATTATGTTGTCACCATGGCAACCAGAGTCTGCAGTGCTGGACTGTGAGCGCTGTGTTGCTGTAGTAATGGGAGGCCTCCAGCGAGCAGGCCGCCTTTTCTCCTTTTCTCCTTTTCTCCTCGTTGTTTTGTCCTCCTGTGAAGGGAAGCGTCAGTCATTTCTTTGGCTGCTTTCACACGTTTCACTCTGCATGACAGAGGGACGGCATTGCAACCATTTGTTTTAGACTTCTCGTGATCAAAATCCCCGGCCGAGCAGGTGGGTGCAGCACCTTCTGTCTGCTGACGTCATGTCCTCCCTGCAGCTCTCCTCTTTGTCTCTTCATGGTGTGTGTGTGTGTGTGTGTGTGTGTGTGTGTGTGCGTGTGTGTGTTTGCCAGTTGCTAAATAGGAAGCATTCATTTCCCAAAAAATGTGAAAAACTACATTTGTATTGAATGTGCTTTCATGCTCATCCATCCTCGCCGACCCCCCACACTGTGTGAGTCGCATTAAATGCTGCTTGTTCACACACTTTCTCGCACCATCATTAAAAAACACACTCAACCAGTTTTGATTCGCACTTTCATCACCAACGACTCACAACACAGTGTGCATCGGGGTCTCTATTTGGGAGTGATGCATCATCTCTGCCCTGGAAAGGGGAGAGGGTGTGGGTGTGTGTGTGTCTGCTTGTGAATGCTCAGGTTCAGATTGAAACCAGCAGCCTCTTCCTCAGCTGAGAGTGGGCGCTCCTTGTAGGTGGAGTGGGGACCCCCCCCCCTGCTGTCGTGCTGCTCCATCCTCTGTGGACAACGTGCTCCAGCATCCCCCCCGCCCTTCTCCACTCATGAATATTTGGGAGTTAATCCGTGCTGTGGGGGAGGGCGGGGGGCAGAGGAGGCAGGGACAAAGGCAGAAAGGAAGGTGATGGAGGGGGGGGGGGGGTGATGTCGTCAGAGGCCCGGCGCTGCGCAGCCTCAGTGCGAGCCGGGCTGGCTGCCTATTGATTGGAAAACAACGGGGCTGTGGGAGGACAGATAGGGGAGGCTGTGGGCTGACGGCGGCGGGGACGGGACACACGGCGGCGTGCAGACCTCGCCTCCATCTTCCATCTTCCACCTTCCTCTCCGTGATTGTTTTCCTTCCCTCTCTTCTCACCCGGAGTGGATGTGGCTGCTGCTCGTCGCTGGTGTTTTGCAGAGGAGGGAGGCTGAGACGCAGCTTCTTCTTATCGGGGAGCCTCGTTCCTGCTCGCCAAAGACATAACAGCTTCTCCTGCAGGTAATTGTAATGTGTGTGTGTGTGTGTGTGTGTCTCCACCATCCATCCTCCATCCTGGGCTTGTATCCATGGTTCCCTCCCCCACTCCTCTCTCTCCCTCCTCTGATGAGCTGATGATGCACTCGCCTGATTTCCTTTCAGCCTCCTGAATGCGGATCTCAGGTAGGATTCCCTTAGAATGGGATTTTAATGGTTAGATCATTGTTGCTGCATTAAAAAAAAAAATGATGTGGAAAAAATGCATGTGTGTAAGACGAGCCTGATTGTTTACGGGGAAAAAGGACATTCAAAATGGCCTAATTTTTTCCATGAATGTTGTGGTTGGATGGTGAGGGAACGGCTGGGTTGCATTAAATGACCTCTGATGGCTGATCAGAGCTCCTGTGATTGGCTCCTGTGATTGGCTGTGCCCACACCTGCGTGTGTGCGGGGCACCTGAGACCCTCACTCTGTGTGAAGGTCACATACGAAACAGCTGACAGATTCTAAACACCTTCGTCCACCAGCTGGTCATCTCAGAGTCTTTGGTGGGTGCGGGACGTCAGCGCTCCTCTTTTCAGAGCGATGCATTCCAGCATTTTCCAGGATGAGATGGCAGTGAGCAGGACGGCTCCTCGGAGGTGCTGTGAGGAAAACTGAATTGGTGATTTTTTTCAATTTCTTTTTTTTTGATTGTTACAATTTAACAATTGCATTTTTAGAAATACTTGTTTCCGACATTGATTTTATGAATTTTGACTCGAGCATTTTCTTTTGCCATTGGAATTCTCGAGAAGATAATAAAACATTGCACATAAGATTCAGCATCAAACACATTTCCATCTGGTGTAGGAAGACGCTTCCAAAGTGTCTGAATGACTTCACGCTTCAGAAATCAGAATCACCATATCGATTCTCAAATGGATATTATTACCAGACCCCCAGTAGTAAGTGATGAAAACTGTAATATACCTTAATTTGTAAAAGAAATACCCCATTAAAAATGCATAAAAGCACCATGGTGTCAGTGGCCCTCCGCTCCTCTGAGCTGATGAAATCACCTTAATTGGGTCCAATGTGAGACACCAGCTGTCCGTCAGTGTCAAAGAGAGGAAGCCGGCAGTGATTCACGTCCCCTCTGCCGGGGCCACGTCCATGTTGTCTCAGCAGGAGGTTGCAAACAAAGAAAAAGCACACAGCCGGTGGGAGGCTCTGGAGATGCTGCAAAACAATATCCGGCTGCTGAGTGGCGCGATGAGGAGGAAGCGGCTCATGCTCGCTTGATTGAAACGGGCCGGTGTGTGCTGAGCCCCTCAGGACCAGGCCGCGGTCCAGCAGCACTCCGGGCAGAGACGCAGACTCTGGAGCTCACCGCTGCGTCAGGCCACGCGAGGCCCAGGCACGGCCCACCACAGCACCCAGTGAGGGAGGACCACCTGTAAAATGTCCATCTAGAAAGACACTCACACCTTTACAGTATTTCCTCTCAAACTGTAGTAGAAGATAATTACAATTCTGCAAATACTATACATGAATGCAACAAGAATGCAGATGAAATATTGCACATGTTGAAGTAAACTAAAGCTACAGATACATGGAGGTCCTTCACATGCATCAGGAGAACTCACACGTGGGTGTTCAATTTGCACCAACAACACACAGACAAAGATCAAAGGCCATGTGTCCATGTGTCCGTGTTTCCATGCAGTCAAGATTAGGGTTAAGCTCCATATTCCAGTTACTGAAACATTGGGAATAACCCATTTCCATGCGTGAGCAAAGAGGGTTATTCCTGTATACATGGTCACTGCAATCTATTGGGATATCCTGATCAAAACAGCGATGATGTCTGTCATGATGTTTGTGTCTTTCATCACACTGATGAAGTGATTGGTTTCCTCCTCACTCCAAAAGTGTGGCGTGGTGTTGCTCTCGCCTTTGGCCATGTTTACAAGGAGTTCCTGGACTCCAAAGACCAAGATTCCTTGCTGATAGAACATGAACACAACACTAATTCATCTTCCTTTTGATGTGGAGATCCTGATAGGAGGAGACATCATCACATGTTCACCTCAGAGAAGGAGGAACCAGGGAGAGAGGAGGGGTTTTAAAAACCGGAATATGAGCATATTCTGCTTATTCAAGATCGTTATTGGTGTTTACATGGCCGTAAGCAACCGGGTTATTGCTGATATTCTGCTTAGAAAAAGCTTATTGACTGCATGTGTTCACAAACAGACATTCAAACACAAAGAGAAAATATCTGAGAAGTAGCCTCAGATTTTATCATTATTTATTTTGACTAATATTCCATTTTGTTTTTTATCTCAAAAAGCTAATTGGTTCAGTCCCAGCAGAGGTGCTTAATTAACCAAGGTTTACCAGTAAAGCCAACTGGTCGGGGCCCCCTGAGACCTGGTCCCCTTCTGGCACATTTACCTTCATCTTCCTCTTTGTCTAGACAGCTGGGTGCCGCCACTCATGAGGTGAAGCAGACATAATTTAGGAGTTGCCGGGTGAATCCTGCGGGATGCTGTTAAATTGAGCAGATGGGGCCAGAGGAGGAAAAAAATCATGACAACATTTTTTGCATTGGCTGGTTTTGCATCTCGTGCCGTGATGAGGTCAGCCCAATATTCCCACATTTCGTGGACATTTTCAAAATTAGGTCTTGTGTTTCTACATTTCACTATCGTCCCATAACATTTTTGGAGGCTACATTCCATCTGTAGTCCATTGCAACTGGATAATAGGTTGGGTGTAATTGGCGACCAAATTGGGAGAAACTGTATGATACTGTGGTACATAGGGCCTAATTTTGAAGAAAGACTGTGGGAGACTGTGGGACCATTAGGTTTGTCGGAATATTTGGCTGTGGGAATAAAGGGTTGTGAGACCATTGGGCTTTGGGACCATTGGGTTGTGGGACCATTGGGCTGTGGGAACATTGGGCTGTGGAACCATTGGGTTGTGGGAACATGGGGTTGTGGGACCATTGGGCTGTGGGACCATTGGGTTGTGGGAACATTGGGCTGTGGGACCATTGGGCTGTAGGAACATTGGGCTGTCGGATCATTTGGTTGTGGGGACATTGGGCTGTGGGACCCTTGGGCTGTGGGACCATTGGGCTTTGACCATTGGGTCGTGGGAACATTGGGCTGTGGGACCATTGGGCTGCACAACCATTGGGCTTCGACCATTGGGTAGTGGGAATATTGAGCTGTGGGAGCATTGGGCTACAGACCATTGTGTCATAGGAACATTGGGATGTAGGACCATTGGGCTGTGGGAACATAGGGCTATAGGACTATTGGGCTGTGGGAACATAGGGTTATGAGATCATTGGGCTGTGGGACCATTGGGCTATAGGACCATTGGGCTGTGAGACCACAGGCAGGCTCCCGCCGTGATAATCTCTTTGCATTGGAGCAAGCTGGCTGTGCAGTGCTGAAATGTTTCTCACCTTGTATCCCCATTGTTGTCCCTGTCCAGAGCTCAGCTGCACCTGATAGGGGACACCATGGAAGCCCCGCTGGTTTGTTTGGACGAGGAGTTCGAGGACCTCCGGCCCTGTCGGATGGACGAGCTGGACCATCCAGCCCTCAACCACACCGCATACTCCCCCACCACCACCACCACTGTCCCCCTGGTCCCCATCACCCGGGAGGACTTCTCTGAGCTGGAGAACTTCTCTGAAATGATGAGCTTCAAGTCCATGGAGGACCTGGTCAATGAGTTTGACGAGAAGCTCAACGTCTGCTTCCACAACTACAACACCAAGACGGAGGGGTTGGCGCCCATACGCAACCAGTCGCAGAACCAAGAGGATGAGGAGCAGCTGCAGGACGAAGAGTGAGTGACCATCTTTGCTGCATGAAAGTTTCTCAAAATAAAACTCAGCATGAAGCCACGAAACACCATCGATCACGGTCACTTTTAATCTGTGGCCGTCAGACATCGCAGAGCACAAACTCCCAGTCATGTTCTAGAGGGCAGAGGTCTCTGCAATCCCTCAAAGTGAGCAGAGGTTCCTCCACACTGCGAAAGCTCCTGATGACGTTGACTCTGATTTTCCTCAGAAGTTCTCGTGTAGCCACACAGACTTCAGGAGTCGTAAGTGAGTGGGTCACTTTGTTAAAAAATGCTGGCTGTCGTAGTTCCCTCTAACGTGAGTCCCCACGCTGGGACAGACCACTGAGACAGGCGGGAGACGTCTCATTTAATTAGTACTAGAGAATAATAGTTGTAAGACATTAGAAAAATAACAAATACTACACATAATGGGCAAGTAGTAGCGTTGTAGATGGCACCGCGTGTGTGGCAGCGAGTCTCAGCAATATTTATACGTGTATTTATTTAGCATTTCTCAATAAAAGGTTGTGTTAATCTCCTTTAATCTGAAGTCATTATTTAAAGATGTATTCTGCGCGCAAATGCTCTTTTTCGAGATCCTTCATCAGTGTTTGAAGCAGCATTGAAATCAATGTTTCATTATGTATTTTAAAAATCACATCATATTTTTGGCCTCCTTATGGCAGCGTTGAGATGCTGGTCTGTTAAATGTAAGATGGCATTTTAGCCGATAACAGCATCGTTTTGTATTGTTATTAATATGTGCCAGTATGTGACAGTCTGGGCTTTCGTTAAAGGAGCAGTTTGTAAAAATTTGCGACTGTGTATTTCTAAGCGTGTGTGTGTGTGTGTGTGTGTGTGTGTGTGTGTGTGTGTGTGTGTTTGTGTGTGTGAATGAGGTCATGTAGTGTGTAAAAGTGCATTGAGCAGCTTTCAGATAGAAAAGTGACCATTTGAACCCCAACTAATTCTTGGATTTGCTGACATTTTCTCTCAGACGCTCCAGTGGGCAGTGAGAAAGTGACAGAAACACAGAGAAAATTAGACGTCTGCAAACTTTTATGTGAATGGAGGTTTGCTTTAGTCTTGAAGGCTCAGTTCAACACACACAACAAGGCCCAGCAGCTCCAGCAGGTCACGTCCTGACAGAAGCCCTCAGTGGTCCCACAGTCAGACCACCACCCACCGCGTCCCACAGCAGCTGCAGCGTGGCCCCGCCCTCCCCACTTGCCTGTGACGCTTCTTGCTGAATTATTCAAGAATGTGCGGCGTCCTGTGCTGGTGCTGTCTGTCTGTTTGCCTGCCAGCTGACTGCTAGAACCCCCCCCCATACACACACGTCAGGCGTCCTCCACACTGTGGGTGGGATTCAGGCCTAAAAATAGCCCGTTTGTAGGTGTTTTTAACTATGTGATTCTGCATTGAAGACACTTGCCTTGGCTCGCTGCTGCCAAGGTGGCTGAACACAAAGTGGACCAATATTAGACAAACACGGACAGAGCAGGTTTTTTTCTTTCCACTTCGTCTCCTTTCAGTCAAGCTTCCATTTAAAGAGGAGCGACTTTAGAACGGAATGTTTGGTTGAAAACATGAAAACACAAAGCAGATTTGGCTTAAATCTCTGCAGATGGCCGATTGCAAAGTCAGATCTGAACAAGCCTGACAAGCAGAAATATGAAGCAGAGTTATCTGTGTGTGTGTGTGTGTGTGTGTGTGTGTGTGTGTGTGTGTGTGTGTGTGTGTGGCCACACGCCAGAGTGTGGGCGGGGCCACAGCTCAGCTA
>CAESWR010001247.1:288343-302862 GCA_903171835.1 Mullus surmuletus
GTAGGATGTAGGATGTAGGATGTAGGATGTTGAATGTTGGATGCAGGATTCTGAACGTTGGATGTTGGTTGCTGGATGTAGGATGTCGGATGCTGGTTGCTGGATGTTGGATGTAGGATATCTGTTGTTGGATGTTGGATGTAGGATGCTGAATGTTGGATGTAGGATTCTGAACGTTGGATGTTGGTTGCTGGATGTAGGATGTTGGATGCCTGATGTTGGTTGCTGGATGCTGGATGTAGGATATCTGTTGTTGGATGTTGGATGTTGGATGTTGGATGTAGGTTGATGGATGTAGGATGTTGGATGCTGGATGCTGGATGCTGGATGCTGGATGCTGGATGCTGGATGTTGGATGTTGGATGCTGGATGTTGGATGCTCGATATTGTGCGGGCATGTGTAAGGGTGCATGCAGGCTGTGGGACAGGGAAAGAGTGTGTGTGAAGGAGCTTCTGGTTGCTATGACGACCTTAGGAAGCAGACTGCCCTCAGGATTTCTGAATTCGTTAAGAACTTGGTGGGCTACGACAGCTTGGAGAAACGGGCGGCTGGTTGGTTGGTGAGAGCCTAACGGAGACCTGACGGGCCTCGAGAAACCCGGCCAATGTTATGATGTGAATTGGACCTTTTCATCTATTGCAAATCTAAGCTAAGTACTTTTTAAAATGTTCCCTTTAAAAAACTCTGCCCCCTCCAGTTGACTCCACAGTTGTTCTGGTCGGCCCCCCACAGCTGCCATTAGACCAGTGAGCCCGCTTGGTTCTGCGCAGGCACCATGATGGGCACCCCTCCCATGCGGGCGATGTTGGACGTGGTGACTGCGGACGCGGGCGGCGGCGGGGACGGAGCCGCCTGAAGCTGCAGCTGCGGCGCGCCGTAAGTCTGCGGCAGCGCCTGGGCCTGGGGGATCTGGGCGAAGCGCTCGGGTCTGGGCAGCGAGCCGCCGTTGGCGGTGGCGTCGGAGGCGAGCGGCGCTCCGCGCGGCAGCGTGGTGTTGGTGTTGTAGCTGTAGTGGGTGGGCGTGGAGGCGCCGTGGTGGCGTGATGACGGCCGGTAGCCGCTCATGCTTCCCGTGGCGGTGATGATGGAGGCGGTGTCAGAGGGGGGCCGCTGTGGGTACTGCTGCAGGTGGTGGTGGTGGTGGTTGCTGTGGTGGTGGGCCGGCTCCCGGTGGTGCGGACTGGATGCGATGGAGGACAGCGTGCCGTTTTTGGAGATGATGTCAGAGCCCATGCCGCTCTTGGCCCAGGACACTCGCTTGGGGGCCTGAGCGTCCTCCCTGCAGGCGGACAGACGGGCCGAGTCAGCTTGTATTTCTGGGATTTTTAAAAATCTATTCAAGGTGATTTCTTTATTATTATTCATTTATTTATTTTTTTAATTTCAACTGTCATCTATGTTAATTATATGTTGAATTCTCGCAAAGCATTTTCCAACGTGGCTTTTCATCCCACAAATGGCAAATAAACTGACTCTACACGACCCTACCCTACATTTCCACTGCAAAAAAGTACCTGACACCGGGTACTCGGTTTTTCAGTACCTGCTCTAATCTGGCAAGGGCCAAATAGGTAGTGTCATGGTGCTTTTCCAATGCATAGTACCAACTCTACTCTACTCTACTCTACTCTAATCTAATCTAATCTAATCCACTCCACTCCACCCGACCCTACCCTACCCCAGCTTTTGGTGCATTTCCACTGCAAAAAAGTACCTGGTACCACTTTTTCAGTACCTGCTCTAATCTGGTTCCGCCAGGGCCAAGTAGGTAGTATAATGTCGCTTCTCCACTGTATAGTACCTACTCTACTCTTCCCTGAGGCTCTACTCTACCCTTCTTTACTACCTACAGTAGTACCTGCTACCTGGTGCCATGTTTTGAGTCCAAAAAAGATGATGAGGTCCTAGCAGGTACTAAAAGGGGACGTAAAGTCCTCTGATTGGTCACAGACCTTCATCACGGAATCATGAGGCTATCAATGTGTAGCCTGTGAGGTACACCAAGGGTACTCTGTAATCAAGGAAGGTTCCATATATCTTTCAAAAATTCGATGGTTTCATGTCACAAAATGCAGGTTTTTTTCCTAAGAAAGAATATGGTAGTTTTAAATAAGTAGATTTCAAATCTGCTGTCAGTTTGCCAATTTGAAAATTCAACCTCATCAGAGGATTGCAAACCCACCCTCTATGTTTGTGGCACCAAGCAGCTGTTTGGGTGGTCGGCGCACACACACCTGCTGAGGCAGCAACACTCGTGCTGTTCCCTGTCAGACACATCGGCCTCCCTGCGACTCCAGCAGCAGACGCTCCACGCTGACTCTGCTTTTAGCCTTTTCCAGGGAGGGACTTCTGATGTGTGAGTGTTCTGATGCAGCTGCTCTCCAAACAGTTTGAGATGATGATTCTGCACTGATGTCATACGTGCTGTCAGGACATGAACAGCTGCTGTGGAGCCGCTAGCGTAGGAGATGACGTTACAGCGGTTTTGTGCAGCATCACCATGACAACCGGCCACACCAAGGCCGTACTATACAGTCCAGTAGAGTGGAGCTTTTACCATGCAGTGGAAAAGCAGCCATTAATTAGCATATTTTCTTGAGGTCCTCAAAGCAAAAACTCGTCGTACCAATAGCGTATCATCAAATGATAATCTGTTATTATTAATCTTAATTGAATTAATTGAATTGGTTCTTGAGGCCGACTCCACAACATGCACAGTTGTTCCTAATTTAGTATAACTTAATCTTTTCTGTTCTTTTTGTTTGTGTTTTAAATGTGTTTTAACTAATTAACTATGTTGAACTGTTGTGTTTGCTGCTGCCCATCTTGGCCAGGACTCCTTTGAAAAAGCGGTTCTTAATCTCAGTGGGATTTTCTCCTGGTTAAATGAAGATGAAAATAAAATAATCTCACTTTACACAATAAACTGGAATAAATTCTAAATAAATCATCATTCAAATTTTCATTCTAATAACATTTGTTTGCATTTTGGAAAGTCAGACTCTAGTTTAGGAATCTCCTGTCCTGCTGTGATGGTTTGGCTTCGACGGGCACCTGAGCTCCACCACCAACATGTGACCTGCACACTTTGCAGCCCTTCAGATGTGACGTTTTGGGTTTCAGCAGGAACAGGAACTCACTTAATTTCGTTGGCGATGTCGTCCTCACTGTCCCGCCGCCGCTTCACCAGGAAAACCATGCAAAGGAGCAGAAGCAAGATGAAGCCCACCACTGAGCCCACTGTGGCGCCGACGATCATCCCAACATTGGTGGCTACAGAGAGGATGGAGCAGAGAGGAACGACGGAACGTCAGCAGTGGACGAAAACCAGCAACATAAAAAAGTGCTGTGATGAGTGACGGTGACGTACAGGTGACGACCTCCAGGTTGACGAAGCAGCTCTCGGAGCCGGCGGAGTTGCTGGCGGTGCACACGTACTTCCCCGACATGCTGCTGGTCAGGTTGTTCAGCCTCAGAGTTCCCGTCTTCTCATCTACAGCAACCCGACACAGACGAGCGTGGTGACATTTGGGAAAACTAAACTGCAGCAAACATCCTGACCGAATGTTTCTGATCACTGCAGGACCCAACGATGGAACAACGTCTTTGTCACGCAATGAACCCATCTGCAGCGCAGAAGGTCCCTGGCAATGCATTTCGGGGAGTAAGCAGAGCAAATAAAGATGGAGGACGCTGAGCACGGTGGCCCACTTCCATGTGAAATTTGAATTTAAAAAAAAAAGACGAAACAGTCAACCAACATAAAGTATTATGCAAACTCAGAAAGGAGTTTTCTTTCCACTGAGGAACTTCCAGCTTAAAATACTAATATTAGTCGGGGATTCTGCTCACACTTCGGCTAACGCGCCAGCAGCTTGCGACAAACCACACACACCGAACATCGGGGCCTCAGAAAGTCTACCTCGGACAAACTGACCAACAAACTGCAGGGCCATTAATATCGTCAAGGACAAAGACATTGTACAAGCTCTATCGAGAAGCACAATACTGTCAAAAATTCATGCTAGTTTGTCTTAGCTGGATGAAAGAGGAGTAACAGGGCCACATTAATGTGGAGAAATGTTTGTCTAAAAAAAGAGACATAAAGTTAAGATGTTTATAAGTTATGTTAACAAGTGGAGCTCAGCAAAGTGACTGGGCGCTCTGCACTCACTGAGGAGGGGTGAGAAGAAGACCTCAGAGGGGGGGCTGTTCTTCTTCCACCTGTACAGAGGGAGGGGCTTCCCACTGCCGGACCTGCAGTTCAGAGTCACGTTGCCTTTCAGCACCGGCTTCCCCGAGACAGAGCACTTTGGAACAGCAGGAGGCACTGAGGGAAAGAAGAGAAATCAGTGTTTTCAATACGTGGGGGGGGGGGGCACTGTGTGTTTTTGTGTTTCTCACCCTTCACGTCCAGCCGCAGCTCGGAGGTGTAGCTGGGATCGTTGGGGATGATGATCTGGCAGACGTAGCGTCCTGAGTCCGACTCCTGGGTGTTGTTGATGTAAAGTGACACATCGGGGGAGGGCATGGATTTGATGAAGCCAACTCGGCCTTTAAACTGGGAGCTGCCAACGCTCATGGAGTCCTTGGTGTAGGAGAGGATCTGAGGAGAGGAACCGTGACAAAGGGAGTTTGTCCTCCGATTAGCTCAGGTGTCATGTGAGAAGAGTAGATTCACTGTCTACATTCAAAGGAATACAGGGACACATTTTAATATGGGAATAAACACGTTCCAACTCAGCGTTATGGATGAACAGGTTTCCCTCTGCTTCTTTAAAGCTTCATATGATCACTGTGGCAGAGGAACCGAGAAATTAGCGGTACTTCATTTCCCAGAAGCACTTGCATGCCAGCGCTACGTCGCGTTCCACATAACATAAGACTCTGAACTTCAGCATCACGACACGCCAGCGTCAGTGTTTTATTATGCAAAGGAAAGAGTGACGATATTATGTCCCATTTTAAAGAGCAGATCTTTAATGAGTCTCTGAAAGTGAATCAGTTCACAGTTTTCTAAAAATGACTCATCAACCTCATCACGGCGCCGACAGAGGTGACGCCGTCGTCCGTATAATGGTGTGAAAGTTTGAGGCCAAAGTGTTGCTGTTCTTGTGTGCATTTGCACGGATTCCAGCACGGCTCATGGGTTTGACCCCGTCAGGGTCAGCGTGACCTCGGTGTGACCTCCAGCTGAGCCAAGGCAGAGGCACTATTATCATTATCATTATTATTAGTATTATTATTAGTATTATTTGTTGTTAATAATAAGGATGATGATGATCATGACGATGATGATGCAAGCTTGTAACTATTACTATTATTGTCTTAACTATCACTACCATCAATTAGTAATTGTAATTCATTGTAAAAATGCAACTGTCAATACCACCACTTATACTCTTATACCACACACACACACACACACAACACACGCACACACACACGACCACAAATGTTGTCCGCACTGTGTTTGTTTTTTTGTGTTTCACTGTGATATTTAAAAAATATCATTTAGGCTAAAATTGTGAATTAGTTAGTGCTCATTTGTTTCATGACAAATACAAACAACATCCAGCCAATAACCAAACACGACTGTGTCGGCTGCTTCGAGAATCATTTGTAAAAAAAGAAGAAGAAGTTAGTCTGTGTGGGAAAGATTTCCCCCCGAGAGGAGCCGACGGGCTCCGAGCTGAGCGTCGCTCACAGCATCCGGGCTGGAAGTCGCTCATTTCACGGCTTTTCTTTGCACTCTCGCCCTTTTGTTTAAATCTTCAATCGGGCAACAGACGTGAGATGATGAGTGTAAATCCTGACAGCAGCCATGTCACGCGCACACACACACACACACACACACACACACACACACACACACACACACACACACACACACACACACACACACACACACACACACACACACACACACACACACACACACACACACACACACACACACACGCTTCAATCCATGTTTTAATGCCGCAATGATTTCATACATTTGGAAGAGTGGACGTTGCTGCTGTAAGGAGCGGCGTACCAGGGATTTAACCACACATAAATACAACCTTTAATCCTTATTTTGGTCTTAGATTAATTTCTAAGGGTTTACAAAGGAAGAGCTTCATCAGATTAATAGTATAAGAACAGGAAACATCCTTCATAACTGTAATCCCAGATAATATCGTCACAGATGGTCACGCAAAGGATTCACCACGGACGGGACGCAGCTACTGTAAACCAACGCGTATATTCCATAAACTAACTTCCTTACCAGTTGTGTGTTATTAACCACGAAGTTCCAGACGACGGTGTGTGTGCTGAGGTCGCTGCCCGTCGGTGAGACGTAGGAGGCTCGCAGCACCACCATCTGACCTTTGATCACGTCCATGCTGCTCTGGGGCATCTGCAGCTGCGTCCACACGCCTGCAGACGAGGAGGAGAAGAGATGATCAGTGCGCTAATCAAAGTCAGCCTCTGACTCACGGTCCCAGTGCTCCCAGTGTGCAAAATGGTGGTTTGGAGAGTTTGACGTCCCTCTAAGCGACCGGCTCTCTTTATCCTGCTTTGTGTGTTTAAAGAATCACAAAACACTGAACTTGACTTCAAAAGTCTATGTTTTTCAGTATCCAGTATTTCAATTTATGATAGAAACTGGATTGAATTTTCCTAATAGTGTCAGCTGGGCTTTTAAAGGGTCAGTGCACGTAAAAATGAACAAGTGACTCTAATATTTCTGTCATTTTTGGGGTCACACAAATAGACATCTGAAAAAATCCTACGATGAGAGCATTATTGTTTGATGGCAGGGAACATTTTCCTGAGATCTAGAGAAATGTGGTGCGTGATACTGGCCAGAGAGGGGCAGCAGAGAGCCAGGACACCGCAAGTCAGTGCCCAACGAAAGATGTACAGGTTTCCTACTTTGAAAATGAATGAGGAGGCCAGACAGTGACGAGCGCCTTTCAACCCTGAGGTGTGTGTGTGTGTGTGTGTGCTGGGTCAGTGGTGAGATGAAGGTGATCATGTGGTTCACAGCCTGGACAGTCTCTGCTCGGGCAGCGCTGCAGTCAAATGCAGGGAGAATCCAAAAGTGTGTGTGCGAGTAAGTGGAGCTCCGACCTGCTCAACACTACAAAGAGGAAATTGCTCCCCCAATATCATGGTTACTGAGGTCTCCATATTCAAGCAGTCGCCTCCGGCTCACTGCTGATCCGGCCAGCGACGGCTCAGGCTGCACACTGCTACTTTACAGTCACCAAGGATCTATACTTTCTATATTTCACGTGTTTCCTGCTCGTGTGTGTTTGTATCACAGAGGCTGCTGACAGAGGAAACGTGAATCACACTGAGAGAAAACCTGGTTCATCTAGGGCTGATTGTGTCGCCACATCATTGGTTTCCATGCAGTCAATCAGCCTTTTCTAAGTGGAATATTAGCAATAACCCCGCTGCGTATGGGAATGTAAACACCAATAATCCATTTGAATAACCAGACTATGAAAAACCCCTCCTCTCCCCCCTGGTTCCTCCTTCTCTAAGGTGAACATGTGATGATGTCTCCTCCTATCAGGATCTCCACATCAAAAGGAAGATGAATCAGTGTTGTGTTCATGTTCTATCAGCAAGGAATCTTGGTCTTTGGAGTCCAGGAACTCCTTGTAAACATGGCCAAAGGCGAGAGCGACACCACGCCACCAGGAAGGGTGACGAGTACTGGTGGTGGGTCAGTACCAGCAGCGAGTACTGGTGGTGGCTCAGTACCAGCATTGAGTACTGGTGGCTGGTCGGTACCAGCAGCGAGTACTGGTGGTGGGTCGGTACCAGCAGTAAGTACTGGTGGTGGGTCAGAACCAGCAGCGAGTACTGGTGGTGGGTCGGTACCAGCAGCGAGTACTGGTGGTGGGTCGGTACCAGCAGCGAGTACTGGTGGTGGGTCAGAACCAGCAGCGAGGACTGGCGGTGGGCTGGTACCAGCAGCGAGTACTGGTGGAGTGTCAGTACCAGCAGCGAGTACTGGTGGTGGGTCAGAACCAGCAGAGAGTACTGGCGGTGGGTCGGTACCAGCAGCAAGTACTGGTTGTGGGTCGGTACTAGCATCAAAGCGCTAAAGAAGGCGACTGCTAACCATGTTAGTCATTATCCGCTGTGCTGTAGTTGCTGTTTTGGATACAGGGAGAAGAAGCGAAATGAGCGCATTGCCTCATGACGTTCTCCATGCGTCGCTGGTTTGATCAGGATGTCCCAATTGATTACAATGACCATGTAAACTGGTTACTCCCAGTGTTTCAGTAACCGCAATATGCACTATGTATTTTGGTATCAGTGTCCCTGTTACTGTGGAGACACATGAAGTAGTAAGATCAGTCAAAGTCCAGAGGGAGACGCTGTGTGGGCTACGCTCTTATTAACTACATGCTCCCTGATGAAATGTGATGAGAGTGGAGATGTGAGGAGAGCATCATCCCAGGAAAAAGAGATCAGCTGGACGGGCTCAGGGAGGTAAAAGGAAGGACACAAACCATGAGCGGAGACTCATTGTGTCAATTGTTCTTTGGACTAAGAAGATTTGGGAGAGGTGATGCTGAGTGGCGGCTGGCCGGCGCTGGGATCAGTGGACACGTAAAGATGAAAGAAAGAGGCTTAACACAGCGAGCCGAGCTCCGAGCCGGGGGGTCTGCGGCCGGGACTGGACCCCAGGAACCTTCACAACCGTCCAGCTGCTCAAGTTCCTACTTGCTGCTTTCCGTAACAGTTTCTGAACCTGTGATCTCCTGAAGGACATTTCATTTGGGGAGGTTGGCCATCCTCATCCTCATCCTCATCCTCATCCTCATCCTCATCGGAAGCTTGTTTTCTTTCCTTTTTTTTAAAAACAGGAAATCTTGCTAATGCAGCTTTAAGAAGATTTCCAGAAATCCTACCCGACTGAAATGAGAGTGCTCCTCCGTCATTGTGGACGGGGAGAACGCAGGGATGATCCAGCCGAGTGATGGCGGTCATAACTCTCAGGTCTTTATCTGGTCAGAGAGCAGTGGTGTGTCCCCGGGGGGGGGGGGCTGTTGAAAAAGGAGTGCCAAAGTGCCCTCCTGGTTGGCAAAACACACTAAACTGCCCTCTTGGGTGGAAAGAAAAAACACTTGATTGCCCTCTTGGATGGTTAAAACACATTTAAGTGCCCTCTTCAGTGGCAAGGACGTGCTGTAGGCGCCCTTTATTTTCTTTCTGTCCCCTCAGAAAGTCCCAGAGGGTTCATCTCTCCCTCTCAGGGCTCAGGCCGACGCAGGAGAAACGAGGCTCCACAAGTCTGATTTAACGAGGTGCTTCATGCTGTCAGAGCTTCGACTCATCGGCCGTCTTTCACAGGTGAGGAGTCAGAGCCGGGAGAGGGATGGCCGCTCTGGGAGTGTGCTGGGCCAAAACCACAAGCTCAAAGGCTTTGGCAGGCAGACTGTGATCATCAGAAGAGAATAAACGGTCGGTTCTTCGGCCTCAGCTGATTGAAACACGATTTCATGAACCACAGCT
Source organism: Mullus surmuletus (assembly GCA_903171835.1). Classification (NCBI taxonomy): domain Eukaryota; kingdom Metazoa; phylum Chordata; class Actinopteri; order Syngnathiformes; family Mullidae; genus Mullus; species Mullus surmuletus. Next base: position 297,873 of record CAESWR010001247.1, read on the forward strand.
TTCAGGTCCACAAACTCTCATCACTGATGGAGACATTGACATTCGTGACTGAGAAACGACTAGAACACTTGATTTCCCAGAAGCACTTGCACACGGGCAGCACCAGAGAGTAACCGTATGCTGTGTGCCAGGTAAGTTGGACCTGAACAGATGAGGTCACTTACTGTCATTGTTAAACAGCAGTCACTGATTGGCTGTGCTTGACCCCTCACCGGCCTGTGATTGGTTCGTCAGCAGCAACGTAACTAACAATAATCTTCCATACTTTTACACACGCACATTAAAAGTCAAATGATAAACTGTTGGAAAAGGATATTTGGTATCGACGATCATCACTGATAGTTAAAATATACTTTTTTTTCAGTATTCGTCCTCTGCAGCTTTAAAAGATCAGGACGTTTCATGCAAGTCCAATTATTTCAGTGTAAGTCTGTTTACTTGCTTTGACAACTTCTAAGTAAAAAACAGAGAGGCAGGATAATGATGTGCTGAGAGCAGCAGAACGCTCAAGCTGTTTCCTTGAAAAACAACCAAGAGGATACTGGCCACACACACCAATCAGCACCAGTGTGTGTATGTGTGTGTGTGTGTGTGTGTGTGTGTGTGTGTGTGTGTGTGTGTGTGTGTGTGTGTGTGTGTCTTTCTTTCATACAGTGTTCTCAAAGTACCTGATGTGTTAAAGGTGTTGGTTTTGAGGACTGACAGCCATCTGACTCCCCGAATTCACAGGCAAAGTGTGTGTGTATGTGTGTATGTGTGTGTGTGTGTGTGTGTGCTTTATGTGCAAATACCCTAATTACAGGAAACTCTTCAGTTGGAGCCTGTTTACAGAGTGAGAGCTCGTTGTGAGATAAAGCATCTCTGACCAACGCCAGGGTTTTAGAAGCTGAAGCGATGGGCGGGGTGGGTCGGACGCTTCCTCTCCCAGTGTTATCAGCCTCTCCGGGGCAAACTGATAAACCAGGAGATGGAGGTGGAGAAAGAGATGGAGGAGGAGGACAATGTCACGGCTTTACATTCCACTTCCTAATCACAGCCTCTACAGGAGAACTCTGAAAAAATGCACCTGATCAAAGTAGAACCAAGGTGTGTTTGTGTGTGTGTGTTTATGTGTGTGTGAGTGTGTGTGTGTGTGTGTGAGAGAGAGAGAGAGAGAGAGAGAGAGAGAGAGAGAGGGGGAGAGAGAGAGAGAGAGAGAGAGAGAGAGGACGAGTGCATGAGTGACAGAAAGAAAAGACAGATGGAGACGGGGGGACGGAGGATACGATATCATCTGGATGAGCCGTGATGACAACTGGCCGGGGGTCCGGGGGGGGGCTCTGGAGGCTGGGCGTCGACGTTACGCCACACTCTCTCATGGAGATAATCCAGAGAAGCTCCTCATGGGACAGCTTATCGTGGTCCCACCAGAACTGACTGGGACGTTCCTCTGCCTTCAAAGCAGCGGCGAGTAAACGCAGCAGCTATCAGGGGGCGGGATCAGGTGAAACCCACACACACACACACACACACACACACACACACAGATCCATGTTGGCATCTGAGCTCCGCCTCCTTTCATACTAACATTTGATGCTACATTTGAGGACCAAAAGGAGAAATGAGACTGCAGAGCATTCCGTCTTTCCTACTTCTTCTACGACTGTTTCCGTGTTACTTTCTCCATTTTTCCACGGGTGGCAACATGGTGGCAACCAGCGTTCAGGTGTTTTACTGCCACAGGTGATGCAGAGGTGCATTGTGGGTCCAAGTTTGTCCTTCTCAGCTATCGTAGAAACGTCATGGAGCCAAGATGGCCACTGACAGATTTTTTTGTGGGGTATTACAGGGATCATTCTGAGATCCCAATAAATAATAATAAAAACAATGACACTATGTACATATACTTCAAAATGAAAGAAAATACATACAAATTATTATTACACGCTGCTCCTTTAAGTACTTTGGATAAAATGGAAGTCCCAAAAGCTCCTGTGTAAAATAAAGATGAATCTAAAGAGCATAAAGAAGGAAAATAAAACTAAAATGAAACAAAATAAAGCGCAGCTGACAGATCTGCTGCTCAGCTCTCGCCAGGTGCTCCTGCATAATCCAAAAACTTATTGGAGTCTCAACAAGTCTCGCTGTGTCTGGTTGACACAGTGCTAACCCCCAAAACATGTCTGACCCCCTAAACATGGCTGACCCCTCCAAAAACGGCTGACCCCCCCAAACATGGCTAAATCCCCCCCCTCCCCCAACACGGCTAACCCCCCAAATATGGCCAAGCAAAGGATGGCGTCCAAAAAGAGAAAAGCTGCCTTGGGACAAACTAGAGCGCCACGCACAGACTGTCATACTTAAATAAATGCTGTCTTAGTGTAAAAAAAAAACCAAAAAATCGCAATTTTTGCGATTTGGAGTCGGTTCTTAATTTTGTCTGTCTGATTGAGTTTGAGACCCCTGCACGAAAGCATTCACACTACAGAAGACTGCTTTTCAATTATTCACTCACACACACATTCACCGCTGAAAAAAATGCATAAAGTGTGTCAAATATGATACACACACATATATGTGTTTATAAATATTTGACGTCTCACACTCAGACCTGCAGCGATGTTGCAGTAAACACGCCATGATACAACATTCAACACGGAAAAAACAGAACTACAAAATGCAAATATATGAGCCCCTTAGAAACTGATTTTATTTGGAAACAAACACTTAAAATCAGTTTCTCTGCTCCTCCCCTTTAGTCTGTCACAGATGCTCATTTCAGACCACAGAGGAGACAACACAGCTCCTTCCTTGGAGACCTTGGAGACCTTTTGTCAAGTGCAACATTAGCAACACATTTACCCTCAAACCAACGCGAGCACATCAGCATGAATAATAGATCTGAGAAAACCGGCCACAGGCAGACACACTCCGTCCGGCTCCAACGTCCCAGCAAGCAGCTCCTCAACCATCTGCTTGAGGAGCACCTGCTAAAGATCAGCACCCACAAATTCATCTCATTCAAGTGAGAAAAAGTGCTGTTTTTAAGAAGAATCAGAAAGGATAGGAGAACAGGCCTGCACACACACACACACACACACACACACACACACACACAAGCAGCTCCTTGTTCACACAGAGGGCTCGGGGCCAGCAAGCGAGGCAGAGCTCATCATCTGATAAGTGTGTGATTGCTGCTGCTTCCACTGTAATTAAAGGCACACACACACACGCGCACACACAGCGGCAGACTGGGAGAGACGAGTGTGTCGTCTCTGTTCTTGAGCCTCAAAACCAAGAGGGTCGACACAGAAAAGGGCGGAGTCACACAGCAGCTTAATTGGGCTACCAGTGATAGCGTGAGGCCAGGAGGGTCGCCAGCATGTGTGTGTGTGTGTGTGTGTGTGTGCTCATGTGGATCTCTATACCACCGCCTGCATCGATCTCAGACACAAATCTGCAACATCTTCCTCCCAGCCGTGATTGTGTATCCGGGTGCAAAGTGAAGAGCGCTCACTCTGATGCATTAATGTTGTTCATCAGGCACAAACGCCTCAGGATGTCATTGTTGTCCAGTTATGGATAAATTGTTAGTTCTAGAGGAACTGAAGCTTCTTTTGTTTGCTATCATCATGACCTCTTATCTTCTCAGACTTCCACAAACTTTACTGTCAGAAAATGGAAACGTTTAGAAGGTGGTTGAATGCTGTTGAATGGTGTCAAACCCCCAACTAAGGTTTTTGTAGGTTCCACACAGAGTTTGTCCGTTAAAAGGAAAAAGCACTCCCGTTAAAAAAAACAACACACACACACACCCACACACTCATACTCACGCACACACACACACAAGCAGGTTTGGTGCCTGATGGATGATCTGCTCTCATTTCATTTCTCATATTCTTCCTCTTCTTTGCTAATATCAGCTGAGCCCTCAGCGAGAGCAGAGAGGACCCTGGGTAATTGAGGCAAGTTCCCACCTGATGAACACACGATGAGAGCGGCTGGAGAGGAGAGTGGGAGTGTGTCAGCGTATGGATCCCCAACAGGTTTTTTTCCACATCCCACACCTCATCAAAGCTAGTGCACTCATTGTTTGGTGCTCTTCTTTTGAAAGGATTATTATCATAACTTCCTCCTCTTCTCACAATTAAATGATTTGCCCACACAAATAAATCCACATGTCCACTAAAAGGTTTCACAGCATTCATGTGTGTTTAAAGTGAATTACAAATTTACCGGCACCTCCCTGTGGCCAATCAGACGCCGCCCTCCTTTCCACCAATCACCTGTGTGCACTCTCTCAGCCAGTCACAGAGTGACACCAAGGTCTATGTTGGGTCTCCTAATATACAGCTATGGAAGAGGGGCGTGGCCTTAGCCAGCTCTGTGCCCACAGATCATAAGTGCTTGATGTAAATTGGCGCGATATGAATAAAGTTGGATTGAACTGATCTCATCCATAATGAGTTTTTTTTTCAGGACCGTCTGGCCACAAGGTTCGAGTTCAGGAATCTTCTTGCTATGAGACGACAGAGGTGACCTTACCACCAGCACCCTAATGAAGAAAAAAAAAGAAGGCAAAAGTTCCCGTCACCTTCAGACAATTCAACAAACACACAAACACGCGCACACACACACACACACACACACACTTCCTCTACATTGTGTGGACAACAGCAGGGAGGAAAAAGCTGCGCCTCCTGATAGAGGAGCCCTGGCGCTCCGTGAGATCAGTGTTGTGGGCGGAGTTACACGCGAAGCCGCTCTGACTCGCCTCTGTCACAAATCAGAGCGCGGAAAGGCAGCCGGCTGCTCCGCTCAGTGCAGACGCTCACCTGCAGCTGCAGAGCTGCCGGGTCAGTCGGGGTCAACCTGAGCGTGAGGACTCACTGACACAGGTGATTCAAGATGTGAGTGGGCGGCCGGGCGCGCAACTCCTGTCCTTATTAGCATGACAACACACACACACACACACACACACACACACACACACACGCACACATACAAAGAC
>CAESWR010001247.1:316258-327181 GCA_903171835.1 Mullus surmuletus
GGGGGGGGGGGGCAAAAAAATGATATCTCAGTATCGTCAAGACAACGTAAAGAGGCGTTAAGGAGCGAGGAGAGCAGAATCCGGGTTCCGCAGAAGTTCAACCGTTAGTCTGCGTTCTCGTCTCACCTCCATGTTTCTTTTGATGAAGTCGTTGCAGCCCCTTTTCTTTCATATTCACACCAACGAGCTTCTGTCACGTGGTGTTTCGCAGGTGGACGTATTAACGGTGAGTGACGGGGCCCAACCGTCGCTCCTCCGCCAGCCGAGCACGTTGTCTTTTTTGTCCCGTCGAGAAGCAGAGAACTGCTGACAAATTATGGACAAACTGGAAGAGGAAACGAAAGCGAAAAAACTGCGGCTGGCGGCTGACAGCTTGTCTCTATTTTTATCTCGGGGAGGAGGTAGCAGACAGATGAGCGACAAGTTGGCGGTTAAGGGGAGTGATGGTTTCTCCTGCGCTCCCGTGTGATGCCTCGCTCACTGACAGGCAGTGGGGGGGGGGGGGCTGGTATTCCTCTGTGGCTTTGCTCTGCGTGCCAGCGTGGTTATTGAACGGAATCTGTAAAGTTATTTTTTCAGATGAAAGTGGGAGCGGAGGTGTGTGATGTGAGAGGCGGAACTCGAGAGAGCGATTACGGATCAGACGAGGCTCGTCTTCCCGCCTCCCAGAGGACGAGTCACAACACGAGGAAGTGAGTGAATAAATCCGTGTGTGCACATCGATGTAGGATGGGGGAGGGGGGCATATGGATCTGCCATCATGAATAAAGTGTTCCCATCGAGGGAATCTGTGGGATCGCCGTGGAAACAGCATGGGGGGCGTGGCCTACATATGGTGAGATGGAGCGAGTCAGAGGGACAAAGCAAACTTTACGTCTAAATGAGGATTTTCATTTCCTCTGACATCTGTGTTGGAGACGTTTAATGGAGCCTTTGTGTCGCGTGTGCGCGCTGCCATGTGAGTGCCCCCCAACCCCACCCCCCCACCCCCACCACCCATCCCCCCATGGCTGTCTGACAACCAACAGTGCCCCGTTCTTTTGCTTTGCGATATGGATTGTGTGGATTCTGCTCACATTGCTCCTCAACGCCTCCTTACGGTGTCTGGAATCTGCTCGCATTGCTCCGTAACGCCTCTTTACACTCACTTTGTGTGGATTCTGCTTGGCTCACTCTGTAACGCCTCTTTACGTTGACTTTGTGCGGATTCTGCTCGCCTCGCTCCTTTGCACCTCTTTGTGCTAACTTTGTCTGGATGGAAAAGCGTTGTGATGGCGCCAGTGGACTACAGATGCTAAAATTGCTAATATTTGATCATGTGGTCTGACTTCTATGCTGAGCAACTGACCTTGCAGCAGAACATCTGGATGTTTACTCAGAGTTCAATGTTTCTACACTCTAGTTCAATAACCCCCCCTCTCATCCCACACCAATCAGCAAGAAGTGAGTTTGAGCGAGTCGCCCTCGGGACCAAACATCCATGAAAACAAACCACACGGTGAAAATAGCTGCACAAAAAAGCGAGGCACTTTGCCTAATTAGTCTTCACGTCTGAGGTTAATGGGCTCTCACGGGTGGACAGCCTCGGGAAAACGCTGGATGTAATGACCAGTCACTAATGAAAACTCGGCATCGATGATGATCCTCCACTCTCACAACGTTTTCTTTCTGCCGCAGGGACAAAGTGGAGCGGCCCTGAAACCTGATGGAGCCTGAGAGAGGGCCGTCGCCCCCGGCGACGGGCGTTACTCTAAATTCCAGCTTCTGAAAGTCAGCAGCAACTTCCACAAATTTAATCCGCAAAGAGCCTGTTTTGCATTTTGTTGCGAGACTTCCGCCTCTTCAAAGACACATGGAGATTATTGTGGCTCCCTGCACATCAACACTCTGCTTTGGAGTGTGTGTACAGTGGCGCTGCACACACACACGCGACATGAGTGAAGACGAGTGTGTGTCGGCTGCTGCTCTCCAGTCTCGCCGTTACACGCCGCAATAGTTGTTGGACCGTCGGAAAAAGAGCCGGCGTGAGGAAATCGAACCCTGCACGTCACAGATCCGCTTTCAAACGGACAGCGTCCAATGCTGTGGGGGAACCGTTACCGTGGCAACACAAATGCAACCATTTGTTGAGTGTGTAACGGCCTTCGATTAAAAAAAAATACCATTTGCCATTTAATCTGATGATGGCGAGCGTGTTTTCTCTGAGGGATGCTGTAAGTCAGAATGAGAATGACGAAAGAGAATCCAATTACGGCGCCCCCCCCCAACCCAAACCCCACCCCCCGGACCCCCAACCTTCATCCCGCCCGACCTCCCTGCATTCTGAAAAAAAATCAGCCTATTAGCAGCATATTACAACACATCCGCTCTCCTTGCTCTGCCTCTGTGGATGCGAGAGGGTGCATTAGCTGGGGGGGGGGTGTATGTGTGAGGGGGGCTCAGCTACGTGGGAGATATTTTCAGTAAATAGCAATTATAGTGTGTATGGTGTGTGTATTACAGTGTGTGGTGTGTATGATGGAACAGAGCGAGGCGGGTGGGGGGGCTACACCTCTGAGCCATTATTGAAGATAATGACATCAACTGAGCTCTCTCCGGGGAGCGGTTGTGTGTGACAGAAAAACAGATAAGAGCTTATAATTACATATATAACACCCGGGGAGAGGGGGCGGAGCCAGGAGGCGGGAGGGAGACACGACTAAAGCCAGGGACGTTTAGGAGTGAATGCACACTCGGAACACAGCAACACACATACGGAGCCTCAAAGAGACGAGCATACTGTACACACACACACACACACTAACACACACACACACACACACACACACACTCTGGTGTAACAAAGCCAACCCCAAGACACTGATGCTGATGAGATGGTGGAGCTGCAGCCTCAGGAGAGACGAGATGAAGGAGGAGCGAGAGTGGCCGAGCAGTGAGGAGGAGGAGGAGGAGGAGGAGGAGGAAGAGGCGACAAAGGCAATAACGCTGATTAAAGAAGGGTGTTTGTGTGTGAATGAATAAGAAGGAGATTTATTCTGAACAGCTGATTTGAAATGGAAAAGCTGGGGACTGAGGTGGCGCTGAGTGCACAGAGATCTCTCAAACATCCCAGGCCTGTTTCTGAAATAATGTGATCGATGGTGGAGGGCGACGACTCCAGGAGCCCCCGGGAGCCCCCTCCCCACACACACACACAATGCACATCTCCATCCTCCATTCAATCACCTCTGAAATCACACGAGAGGGCTGAGCTCCGGAGGGTCTGCTCCCTCACCATGACGACGTCACCTATAGCCCACTGTCACAGCTCGAGTCTCACTTAGTACGTTTCCATGCAGTCAATAAGCCTTTTCTAACAACCCAGTTGTGTGCAGTTATGTACACACCAATAACCCATTTGAATAAGCGGAATCTTCTGAATAGCTAATATTCCGGTTTATATTCCCCCTGGTTCCTCCTTCTCTAAGGTGAACATGTGATGATGTCTCCTCCTATCAGGATCTCCACATCAAAAGGAAGATGAATTAGTGTTGTGTTCATGTTCTATCAGCAAGGAATCTTGGTCTTTGGAGTCCAGGAACTCCTTGTAAACATGGCCAAAGGCGAGAGCAACACCACGCCACCAGGAATAGTGACAAACACTGGTGGTGGGTCAGTACCAGCACCGAGTACTGGTGGTGGGTCAGTACCACCAGCAAGTACTGGTGGTGGGTCAGTACCAGCATCGAGTACTGGTGGTTGGTCAGTACCAGCGACAAGTACAAGTACTGATGGTGGGTCAGTACCAGTACCAAGTACTGGTGGTGGGTCAGTACCAGTACCAAGTACTGATGGTGGGTCAGTACCAGTGCCAAGTACAAGTACCAATGGTGGGTCAGTACCAGCACCAAGTACTGGTGGTGGGTCAGTACCAGCACATTGCGTCATGACGTTCTCTGTGCGTCACTGGTTTGATCAGGATGTCCTAACTGATTACAATTGCCATGTAAAGGGGTTGTTCCCAATGTTTCTGGAATATGGACCTTAACCCCAATTTTGACTGCACGGAAACGTAGTCACTGCCGACGACAAAGTGCAGCTCAACTTGTGCTGTGTTTAATTTTGCACCTATTATGCATCACAAGTTGGTCTCTTCCAAGGCCAGACTGCTCCACATGTTTGATGAACAATTTCCCAGGAGAAGACGGACGTCCTTGTGTGAGTGTGTTCCTACATCTTTATGCTGTTCTGTTTTTACTGTCTGTGGTGTGAACATCATGCTGCTCCTGTAGAACATACTACTGAACGCTGAGTGTGTGTACGTGTTTGTGTGTGTGAGGAATTAGACTTTTGGAAATTGTCTTACTGGCTTTTATGCCAAGAGAACAATAGTTAATCACACAGTCATACTGATTAAATGAAAGCCAACAGGATTAGACCGAGAGAAAATATGATTATAGTGAAATTTACAGAAAGAAGGTCACAGGCCGAAAGTTTTCACATTAAAATGATGTCTGCTGTAAAAGGCTTCGCTGACATTTTCTAATTTTCATACTTGAAGAGCCACAAAAATAGCGCCGGGCGGAGGCACGCGGATCAAGGAGGAGAACCTCACCTGAGTCTAATCCTTCACACCACGTTTCACCGCACTGCTTGATCATCTCCGTAATGCACCTTCACGTCTGCTTTCCATACTTAATCACACACACACACACACACACTCACACACACACACACACAAATACAGCAGGGTGGAAGCACATTCATGTCCTAAGCCCCTTTCACACTGCATGAAAAAGCCGCGTTGTCCCGGGAGAACGCGGGTCTTTTCGGCACTGTGAAAGGGTTGTCACGACCCGCATCAACTGACCCTCCAAGCGACCTCGGAGTTTAGCGGCTCGGCTTGGCGGACCTGCAGTTTGAAAGGCCTCCTGTGGCGTCCCGCCTGATGACGTCACACGCCGTCTTTGACATATCAGACACATATTCAGTTCACCGGTGACATTCGATGTCGGAGCGGACCAGAACCGGAACCTCCCAACAGCTGATCGCCGAGAACGCGGCTGCTTCCCGTTATCAGACTGAATGCTTTGATCGTTTTGTCCATTCAGTCCTTCTTTGGTAAATCAGTCACAAAAAAGTGTCCTCGGAGGAGGAGCTAAGGCCCCCCCGGTTGGCCAAACACACTAAACTGCCCTCTGGGATGGCAAAATCACGTGTTGAAGTGCCCTCCTCATTGGCAAAACACACTAAACTCCCATTTTGGGTTGAAAAATATGGTCCTCTTGGCTGGTTAAAACACCTTTAAGTGCCCTCTTCAGTGGCTGGAACACACTGTAGGTGCCCTGTTTTTTCTTTTTGCCCTTGCCCTTCAAAAAGTCTATGCATGCCACTGAGTTGAGGTCGGTCATACTTCTGATCAATACAAACTCACCACTATGTTTTGCTTTTTCTCATGAGAACTTGTTTGATTGGTTGACTTTGCATAAATGGGGAGGATGGTGACTTCATGACTTCCTGTGAGGACGAGGTGAGCCGACCTGCAGCTCGCATCCTTGATTGTTTCTCCTATTCGTGCATCTCACTAACGATGTCGATTATACACCGCTTTTATCCTGCAATTTCCACCACCTCCGTCTCAGCTGTGGTGCTCTGGATCAGATACGCAGGGCTTCCATTTTCTCCAGACACCTGAGCACAAACGCATCAATTCAGCTCTGCGCAGCTGGAGCGGCAGAAGAAGTTGGATGCAGCTACAAAGCGTGGAGCTCCACTGCCGCAGACCCTGGACTTAATGCTGATGAGTGAGATTCTGTAGACTTGGGATCCAGTTCCTTATCTGATGTTTCCCCTTCTCTGTCCTCTGAGCAGCGTCTCCTCCTCCCTCGTTCCGCCTCAGTGAGAGCACGGCTGAGGCTCTGATGGCCCAAAGGCCTCCCACTAATAGTGCCACGATAATAACTTTTTCCACATAGCTGCCTGCTGTCGCCTCGCACCTCTCTGGCCTCCATGGAGCTTCAGTCACTAACATCAGTCTCTCTTTGAGCAGTATCACTGCCTGCACGTTGGAGAAAAGAAGTACTTGTTCTCATTGCTCTCAACGCACACAGCATGAGTGACTGTCCTGTTAGTTAATTAGCTGCAGTCTCAGAGAGGATTGGAGACATCTGACCTACCAATAAACTCCTCAAACTCCTCATTCAGGCACATTTTTTGGGGAGTGTTACCCAAACGCTTAGTTGTGTTGCTCATTTCGCTAATGCACAATCCTTACTATTAAAGGAGTGTAATGATTGACTGAATAACATTTAAAAACTTTTTTTTGAGGTGTTTATGTAGTGGTGTTCCTAGAGGAGGAACCAGGGAGAACGTTTGTGGAACTAATTGGATGAATTTTCAAGTTACTGCTTACAAATCCAGTATTTCAGTTTTGAAAATGTCGACAGCATCAGAGCACTGTCCGGTTTGACACGTCTAAAACCACATCAAAGAATCCTATAAAATTGCAGTTGGAGAATATCCTCATTTCATCATCAGGTTCGGTGCACCCTGACTCACTTCAGGTTGAGCTGAGAGTTCTGAAAGGCCTGTGAGCGTCACAAACCCGGAGGTCACCTGGAATGACAGCATCAGTGGAATGATCAGAAGAATTGGTAGCAAAGCTGCTGCATCTCTGTAACGTGACGCTCATCTTGACCTGGTCGACTCGAACGCATACAAACAACTGGTACACGTCACTGTACAGCCGCGTTTAGGCGCCGCCTGCCATCGCGCCACACCATCGACGCCACCTGGGATAATTGCGTCGATCGCACGGCAAAGTTGAAGAATGTGAACTTTTCAGGGGACGCAGCGTGTGTCTCTGCCGCGACAGCCAATCAGAGTTGACTTTACCGGCCTCACTGGACGTTTGTATTGATCTGAGCATTTTAAATTATTACATTAGTAGTTTCGTGTTTTTCTGGCTTTTCTAGGACTTGCACATCAAGTCCGGAGCATTTAAGTCCGTCGTTACTTGAAGTAACACAATAGTTACTTTCCACAGTAACTAGTGACTTTCATGATTTGTAACTGAGTAAAATGTAGTTCCTTTTTGGGAGAAGTAACTAGTAACTGTCATGAATTACTTTGTTAACGTAAGTTGCCCAACACTGGTCATAGCTGACTGTCTCTCCTTCGGATGTGCAGTTTTCCTCAGTGCTGGCGTGTTGGTTCTTCGCCACCCAGAGAGCCATCAATTCTTTTTCTAATGTCCACTCTCCCGCCAAACAGTGCCGAGTCCTTAACGGAAGGAAGAGAACACAATGGCGTCGTCATCACTGCTCTGGAAAATAGTTTGAAATTACGTCTCCTATTTCAATGCATGTCTAAATATAGAGAGTAGCTGGTGTCCATGTTTATCTGACTGACCAGCACTGACCCGGCGATTATGAGCAGCCCAAACACTTCAAGAAGGAAACCAGGATTATGTCAATGTGCCTGAAGTCATCGGGCTCTAACCCCCCCGCCGCCCTGCCCCTCCCCCACCTAAGTACCTCAAGTAAGAATTATTTGACACAGGCTATGTTGTCTAAGCCCGTGCCCTCAATTCCCGTCTGTCTACAGCTTTATTAACTTTTTTTTTTTGACAGACAGGTCAGGAGGATGGAGGCTGCTTGTTGTTGACTTCTGCCGGCGACATCTGTCAGCTGCACGGGAAGCAAACTGCCAGTGGCAGCAGCAACAGCGGTGGCATCGCCTGGGCGACGTGGAAAACAGCCCGTCAGTCTCAGACATCTGGGCTGGTGTGTGTCCAGCTGTGCCGCCTCACCTCCACCACGCGATCTCCAGGCTGAACTCTTCAATTTAGAGTATATTCAACTTTCCTCTGGAGTGAACAGATAAAACAGTCCGAATAAATCACATTCTGGGTTTATCTGAATTAATAAAACATTTTCTCAGGTGGCTGCTGAAGCTGCACACAGTCTGTTTGTGCAGGGACGTCACCAAAACCCTGGTGAAGGAATCACACCAGACTACAAAACAAACCTGACACGACGAGCAGAGACTATGTTTCCAGTCAGTCCATATTGGGATTAAGGTCCATATTCCAGTTAGTGAAACATTGTGAATAAGGCGTTTCCATGGTGATCAAACAGGGTTGTTCCTGTCTCCATGGTGATTGTAATCAATGGTGATGTGGCGATCAAAGCAGCCACGCACGGAGAAGGTCTGCTACAAACCCTGCTTGGCGTAACTTTGCGCTCCCCTTTTTGTGGATCTTCTATCCCGCTACTTTCTAGCGTCTCCAAACGCCAGGATGTTTGTGTCTTTCATCACACTGATGAAGTGATTGGTTTCCTCCTCACTCCAAAAGTGTGGCGTGGTGTTGCTCTCGCCTTTGGACATGTTTACAAGGAGTTCCTGGACTCTAAAGACCAAGAAGGAAGAACCCAGGGGGGATATTCAGGTTTTTAAAGAAATAAAGAATATGAGCATATTCCACTTATTCAAATGGGTTATGGGTGTTTCCATGGCCGCGCACAACCAGGTTATGCTGATATTCCGTTTAGAAAAGACTGATTGACTGCATGGAAACGTAGCCAGAGGCTTTAAGGAGAAAACGCAAAGAGGAGTGTATGTTTGGCGTCCTGACACACATCAGACCTGGCGCTGACTCCTCGTGCTGCGTCCGTCACGTCATCGCGAGGAACTTTTCAACACTCAGGCCTTATGAGCAGTTATGAAGTTTCACCCCGAGCTTAATATTTATTAAATCAGCTCAGACATAATATTGAGCTCTGATACATTTTGAGGACTGATGCTGCATTACAGTTTTTGTTTTAAAGAGTGAAATAAAGACACACACTTTTTTTGACAAGAAAACTGTGCACGTGTTTTCGTGTCCCAGTTCCAGCTTTTAGCCCCTCCCCTAATGCTTGGCCCGTCGGCGACTGTTTTTTTGCTCCCCTCCCCCAAATCAGAGTGAGGCGGTGGTCCGCTCAGCAACCCTGGATCGTTAAGTGCGAACACCTCAAAGACGGCGGTCAGGCGCTCGCCGACAACCTGACTCTGAATATCCAGCGTGCTAAATATGCAGGCGAGCCGCGCTGACGTAAAGAGCTACAGCCAATGAGACATGGGGGTCAGCTGCGGCAGAGCAGAGCAACGACAGCATCAACACCACAACAGGACTGGCACGAAAGAACAGTTATAAAGAACGGAGGCAAGAAAGGTTTTGGGACGGGAAAGCGGAAGATCGGCCGCTCCGTCACTGCCCGTAAACATAAACTGAAGCAGCAGAGAATTCAAGATGCCAGAGAACTGTCAGACCTCGCGAGCACCAAACCTAAATTCCTTGTTGTCCTGCAGCCACGCGGCTGGTTCGATTTTGGCTTGGTTGTGCCACAGCTTACTGTCTCCCCGGTGAAACTAGTTGTAGCGCCGCACACATACCATTTTATTGACAGGCTTATGACATGACTGAGAATATTGACTTATCCTGGAAAGAACCCTCAGGTTGGGAATCACGGAGGTCGGGCAGTCGCCCCGCCTGCTGACGGAGAGTCGTGTAGTGTGAACACGCCCATCGCCGACCAGTCACGACGAGAAGGCAGAGAGTCGCATAGTGTGAACAGCACAGCGACTCGATGACTCGGAGAGTCGTTTATTGTGAACAAGGCATTAGTTGTGTGCGTGTTCACGTGAGGGTCTCCCAGTCCTCCTCTGGATGGAGGGGCAGGGCTGAGGGGCGGGGCCAAACAGCCCTGGAAACAAAGATTTTCCGGGAGCTCACTAGCAACCAAGGGGTCGGGATGCTAACAGATCTAACCACAGGTGTTTACCTCTGACTGCTCACACACACACCACAGTTTGACTCCTGAGTCCACTCGGCTTGTTAGCTAGCATTGATTAGCTCGGCTGACCTTCATGACAACCAAACGTCTTTTTCAATGAATACATACACAAAACTGGTCCAGCAGCACTCAGATGTGTATGAAGAAGATATCTTCTTCTTCTGCTTATATTTCTGCGCCTTGTCGTACACCAGAACTATGGCAACCATCACTATTGACGACAGCATGTGACTGTTTGTTTGTGACTTGTGGATTCTGCTGACGTAGCAGCCGGCCAGCGACAACGTGTGATGATGTAAGGGCGGTCACGTGGTGTCCCGTTTCTTAGGGGAATGTTTTCACCCCTTCCCCTCCATAATCTGTTTGGACAGACGAGGGGGAGAGCAAGGAGAAGGGGTGAAAAGGAGAATTGGGAGTCAGCCCTATTGTTCATCTTCGTACTGTTTCTTCAACCCAAAGGTGCAAGAAAGGCCAGCAAAGCAGCCAGACAGCCGTCGCACGGCCGCCAACAGCCGCTCCATAAGCCCGCTCAGGTTTTCTTTGCTGTAAACAGTCATTAGCTGATGCTCGGTAGAAGCCCGGCGGAGTCACAGGGAACCTCAAACCAGTATTTGGAGAGAGGCTGACGCGGCACTCTGGCTCCGTGTTTGTGAACCAGCATCACATGTTAGCCGCTGCTCTAAAAATACACGCCATGTATTTTGATTCTTTAGAGGAAACAAAGTGCTGCTGAGGGGAACGGCTATCATTGAGTGGGCGGCGGCACTTCGCGTTCATGCGGCTCATACAATGAGTGAAACAATGCACAAAAACATGTTTAACTGTCCACAAGAGATTTCTATCTGAATCTGCAGGCTTCAGTCACTCATGAGGGGAAAAGCAGAATCCATAAACAAGCGGGCGCGCGGCCTCATGAAGGCCGAGGAGGAGGAGGATGACAGACGGACAGAGAGAGCGAGGAGGAAGAGAGACATGAAGGAAGTGTGTGTGCCTTTAAGAGAGTCCCCAGGCCGGGACCCAGTGTTGGGAAAGTCGCCCAGTGATTTTCTCATGACCCCTGAGAGGAGGGTCCGTGGATGGAGATGGGATGTAAAAAAAAAAAAAAAAA
>CAESWR010001247.1:361302-372877 GCA_903171835.1 Mullus surmuletus
TCAACTGTTTAAAGGCGGGAACATGAGTTATTTGGAACCCACTGGTGGAGATCACATTGGTGTCTCAGAAAAGACAGAAGTGCATCTGAAGGAGAGAAAGGAGTGTCACATGTTTTCAGACAAAGATCTGATGCTACATGCTAAGTTAGCGTCACATTATCCAAAACTGTGTGCAGGAGGGTTTTACAGTTGGATGAAAAGATTAAAATTCAAAAGTAATCCAGAACATTGGGGAGTAACGCTGAAGAGTTCTTTAAAAAAAGACTCCACAGACTTCCACTTCAATAACAAATGAATTATTTGGGGGGAGTTTACGTAACTCCACAGTATTTTAATCTGAAAATACAAGTCATTCCCATCAAATGCAATTCAAGGAGGATTTAATGATCATTATTATTATTAGAGCCTCAGATGGTCAATGATCAGCAGCAACATTGAATTTGAGGCTTTCAGATTTTTTCTGCAGTGACAGATTTTTATAGCAAACTTATTAGTTCCTGGGGACAAAAAGCGTCTCCTTCCAAAAGACTGCTGTAAAATATCATATATTAATATTTTTCCTCCAACTTTAAATCAGTCAGTCCTGTAATCAGCTTCAGCCTGAAGGATACATATCAAATATCACATATTTCTTGTGGGGATTTTGACCCTGGAAACGGTCCGTAAACATCCGCAGTAACGCTGAAGGGTCGAAGGGTTCTGACGTCACCGATCACTCTGTGAAGCCAATTGGTCAAGTGAGTTTCCTGAGATGAAGTTATGGTTTGGCAACATTCTCATTTTTCTCCACTTTTTGCCTTGACTGGGAAAAAAAATCCCATTTGTTTTGCAAATCTAACACATGATAAACTCATTATTTCAGCTCTTTTAGCACAAGTGAAGTGTGAACTCCAAACTGTGAACTCCAGACAAAGTAACGTTTTCTGGCATTTTCCGCAGGACGCGGATGTTCAGATTCTCCCACACGTCCTCAAACAAAAGAAGCCCCATGAGGCGCCGTGGACTCTCATGCCAAAACTCAAAGAGCCTCGTCTGACTCGCCCCAATCAGCATTTAGCTCCTTAACTTCCTCCAGCTGGGCCCGGCCTCGCCCCCCTCCCAGTGGATTCCCCTGCCCTGAGCCCCCTCCCCGGGCGATCAGGGGGCCCAGGTGCTATCACTGAACGAGGCAGCGAGGTAATTTGGCTCGCCGCACCCTAACACACACGCCCTCCTCACAGCGGGGGGGGGGGCATTAAACACTGTCTCATTAAGTATGTTTGGACGAGACAGGCGAGCTAATGAGAGGCGGTGTAATGACCAAAAACATCTGATGTCCACCAGCTCCAAACAAAACCGTCAGCCCAGGCCCCGGGGTCAGGGCCAAAGCCATGTCACACCTCAGCGCCTCTGATGGAAGAATGAAGGGGGGGGGGACGAGTGAGGGAATGTCCAAGTTCAAGGAGGGACAAAGCATGGAGGAGTGAGGAGGAGCTCTTTGTCCTCTGGCTTCATCCTACATTTTAAAGCTAACGGTTCATTTTCTGTTTGTTACCTGATTGAACCTGATTGACTCTGTGTCAGCCGTCATAGGTTGCACATTTCTGCCAATTTCAAAGTTGGAAACTTTCCGTTTGAATTTTCGGGGAATTTGGCTTAATTTCTAGGAACTGTATGTAGCTGCTCATGTCCATGTATAAATATGAAACATGTTGGTTTGTTATAAGCAGACATGCATGCAAACATGTCTAATGCAGTATTTTTAAATGACATTATATATGAATTTTCAGGGAATTTTCCCTCACTGAGTCCAACCGTCATGAAGTCCAGACATATTCCTGATGGACCCTCAGCTCCACAAAAGAAGGCCCCTTCAAAAATGTCACAAATATTTAGTTTATTTTAATAGTTACTAATATAATAGTTTAATGTTCAGGAAACTCTCCAAAAATGTACAGAAATGTTCCATCCCTTTGCAACCCTAGTTGGTCACCAAGCAGCGAGTCAAACCTCTCACTTCAAAATGTTTCACTTTATTTGTGAAGCAATTTCTCATGACACAAAAAGAGTTGGGTTTTCTAAGACGTGCAGTTAAAGTCCACTCTTAGTGGCAGACAGCTGGGTGCCACCAACCAACTCTGACCAATGACACCAGAATATCAGCAGATCTTTGGATTCGGAGCAGTTCTCCGCTCATTGCTGATGCAGAACAAAAAATCTAAATCTTGATGGTACTTTTGCTTTCGCTTGATTATTTTTCCAGGCCATGATGTTATAATCTGCACTTTCACAATGAGCTTTGTTTGTTCTCCCAGAATGCAACGCAGTGAATATACAAAGGAAGATGTTGCCCCCCCCACACACACACACACACACACAAACACACCAAGGCCGCCTTCATGAGGATTTGTTGTTTTTTGAGGTTTTGATTCATGAGTTGTTAGAAGATTAGGAGATGAAGAGACAAATGTTCCTCTTCATGGTGCTGGAGAGGAGCTCTGAGGTCCTTCAGCCCCCCCCCCCCATGTGGAGAGGGTTCCAGGTGTGGAGCAGCTGAACCAGCCGCGCCCTCTGACCCTCAGCCTGTCCACAGCTCAATACACCATTAGCCTCAGCAGCTGAGCGGAGCAGCGCGGGCGGGAAGATACGATGGCTGCTGCTGCCTGGAGAGGGAAGCACACGGAGGCGCCAACTTCATTTCACTCTGTCATCTTATACTTTGTCTTTAAATCTTCAACTGGAACGGCTGGTGGAAAGCCTGCGTGAAATAAATCTCCCAACTCAAATATCTTTACTCGGTGACACCTGAGACGTTATGAAAAAGTTATTCTGATTTAAACATAGTGTGTCATGTACAACAGAGGCTCTCAACCTTTTTGGGGTCCGGGACCCCCTGCATGTTTTTGATCTACCCCAGATGCAATGTGATAGAAACGGTGGAAACTGCATTTTAAATTGCATTATGGCATTTATTCACACATTTATTCAGAATAAGATCTCTCAGTTGTAACTTATATAAGTAACAAATGTGTGTAACAAAAGAGAATTTTTACGCAATTACTTTCAGAAACATGTAAAACAATAGAATTCGTTCCCCTTGTATTTATACCACGGACCACAAGGGGTGCGCGGGCCCCCAGTTGAGAAACACTCAAATAACTGTCCAAACTGACTGACATCGGACCACTGACTGACTCTCTCCAATGTGCCATGTGATGAACCAGGCCTTCACTCTCTGCACCGCCGCCGCCGCCGCTGCTGCTGCTGCTGCTGCTGCTGCTGCTGAATGACAGATACTGTGTTGCAATGTAAATTATATATGTAATTAAAATATGTTCATATGTTCCAGCTCTGCACAGCAACAATAAACACTGTCTGAGATATAAACCATGAACCAGCACAGAGACTCACTGTTGTTGTTTCAGATATATTCAAAGACAAACCCTCCTCAATGACCAGCAGGGGAGAGAGAGGAACACAATCAGTGTAGGTCAGAGGCAGATGACCACGGAGGGACAGAACGCCGCTTTATGGGAGCTGAGATCATGTGACCAGCGTACATCGGATTACCTCTGTGATTATTAGAGATCATTAATGCAAAACCACTCACCACATATTCTTTGAAGGAGATCGCCCACATGTTCTCCAAGGAACACAGTAAAACACTGAGGCAGACACACTCTTTGATTCAGCCCCAGCTGAAGTCTCACACACACACACACACACACACACACACACACACACACACACACACACACACAACTTAAGTCAAATATTAGACACAACTACAATTTTAGGGGATAGCATTTACACCTGGCATTAATATGCATCTTCAGTGTTAACATTGACGTCTGAATCAGATCCAATCACTTCGTTTCGAGGGGAAATTAAACAAACAAATAAATAAATAAATGAATAATAAATTAAGAAAAAAATCAAAGAAGAGACAATGGTGGCCATCGGTGAAGCTGCGCTATTATCTGCTCTTGTTTTGGTGTTTGGTGACGGTGGAAGAAGCTGTCTCCAACAAGTCCAATTGCGACCAAAGCAGAGGAGATGCTCATGTCTTGCTGTGGTCAGAAACACCAGCGTGCTGGTTTGTTTTGCAAACCTGATTGGCAGCACCACAGACGGCGGCCTGGTGCTTCAGGCTTTGATGGAACATGTCAGCACCTTGCTCTGGGCACACACACACACAGACACACACACACACGCTTCATTAGCGGCTAAACACCACAGTGCACTTTCAGTGCACTTTCACTGGCGAACTGTAGGAGCGCTGGTGACTCCGACATATAAAATATGGGCCTGTATTACTTTAAAGCAGCACTATGCAACTTTTCAGTGCAACTGTTGCCTCTTGCGCTAAGAAAGAGAACTGCAAGCAGCTGGTGTGACTCTGCTCTATAACTCTAAAATAATTGCATATTGTTGCTTTAAGAGCAGGAGGGATATCCCGTTGAATGTACCTTGATGTCTTGTCCATGAAAACCTGTAAAGGACCAGTGAGCAATGAACCAGTATGTAAAGGGCCGGTATTTAAAGGACCAGTGAGCAATGAACCAGTATGTAAAGGGCCGGTATTTAAAGGACCAGTAAGCACTGAACCAGTATGTAAAGGGCCGGTATTTAAAGGACCAGTAAGCACTGAACCAGTATGTAAAGGGCCGGTATTTAAAGGACCAGTAAGCAATGAACCAGTATGTAAAGGGCAGGTATTGAAAGTTTGGCAGCCCCAGCACTTCATACTCTCTCATTAAATCCTCAGGACGAAGGTCTCCTCCACCAAAGCCATGAACACTGGATGGGCAAACACTATGGCTGTGTCCAAAATTGCCCCCCAGGGGGTGATTAGGGGGCAATTTTGTAGTCCTTTTTGTAGTTTTGTCCAAAACCTTAGTCATCAAATTCAATGCCCTTTATAGGCGACTCAAAATTTCCCATAAAGCCTCGCAAAAAGTACTGACCATCCGATAGTCAATCATGAGTGGTGGATATCCCATCATGCAGTGCGTCTCCATCTGCGCTGCCTTTTTTTTAAACATTATTTTTTCTCCTCATTTATTTCATGAGCATCACACATATTTGTTTACAAAATCCTCCCGGTTTTGGTGTGGAAATGATAATGTGATAATGAATGATAATCTGTATGGCGGGGGGGGGGCACTTCAGACACAGCCTATTGGTGCGTTCCATTTGTACTCGGAAGTCGGAATTTCCGAGTTCCGAGTTGGATTTTCAACTGGAACGCTCCCCGGAGTCGGAATTCCTGCTCTGAAAGTTGGAAGAATACTCACTTTGCCAGAGTTCCCTCACTCCTCTGATATGTTTATTCAGCACTAAATTCTAAATTGGTTGTGAGGATAGAATTATTCCGACATCTTTACCTGGAAATGTTTTTCATGTGTTATGTGGGAAATACCAGCCATGTAACTCGAACGCAGTGAGGGCATTCCCAGCTCCCACCCCTGACTTCTGAGGTAAATGGAGGGCAGCGTGACCCCCTTGTTCCAAAGTAACCCTCATACACACCCACCGAAAGCTTCCTTCCTCCTCCCAGTAAAAGCAGTCAGTGGTTCCGTGATTAGAAGGGATTCCAGTTTTGTCTGAGAGGTGGAAAAGTCTTATACCTCTTTTTGTTACTTTGCTGGCAAAGTCTAATTTCAGAGAAAACTTTGAAGACATGTTTGACACGACTGAAGCCATTTTCTGAAGCCTGTAATACTTCCTAATTCCTCCTTCCCTTCCGCCGGCGTTCCTGTGACATTCTTGAAGACACAGGAGCCAAAAGAAACCCCCCTAATGAGATCCGGCATATTCAAAGTAAATCCCCTTTAATGTGACAGAAATGTCAAATTGATACAAGAGTCTGACTGCTGACCTTCATGTTGCACAGACCTCCCTGCTTCAATTTGCTCAGTAATTCCCCGTCAGCACGACCGACACCAGCTCGGCGCTGAGGAAATCTCTCCTTCTCCATCTGTGTGAGAAGTCCCGCGGACGAGGACTCTGATGATTCCAGTGATTGGCCCTCGCTATTGATCCCACACTATTTTGAAAGATAAAACATATTTCAACCCACTGAGGGAAATTCTGAAGGGTTCGAATATGATTTTTAGTGTCATGACATTTCCTGGCGAGGTTAGAGGTCACGGAGCAAATGTCAGCGAGCGGAGATCAGAGGCAGATGGCGAGCTGCTCCTCTGTCACCGCTTGAGACAATAAAAATCAATGCTAGCGGGTTTCAGACAGAAGAAAGATTTGATCTGAAACATTATTTACTCCCAGCCTGCTCACATAGAATATTAAGTTGACAGCAGAGTTAATCCGTAGGAGTTCTACGTCCAGAACACTTTTTATTTTCAAGCCCTTTTGAATCTGCTGAATGAATACAGATACATTTTTCCTAAAGGATCATTATTTTCCTTAAAATCAGAATTCTCGTGTCTGTTCTCAAATTAGCCTTAAAATATCTAAGCTACAGAAAAACTCTCTCATATTTGCCTCAAATTCAATGTTGCTACTAACCATTGACCATCTGAGGCTCTAATAATAATAATGATAATGATAATTAAATCCTCTTAAATTTCATTTTATGGAAACGGAGTTTTTGCATTTTTCCCCCAATTAAAATACTGTGTAGTTATTTAAAAAAAACTGGCATTTAGAGGGTTAAAATCCCCATCCCCAATCATTAATTTTTGATATATATATTTCAGGCTGAAGTTGAGTAAAAAGATTGACTAATCAAAAGTGGAAAAATGATTCATTCATGTTATTCTTACAGCAGTTTTTACGGAGGTGAGGTTTTCTGTCCTGAGGGACGATTGAGAAAGTTTTTTAAAGGAAGTCTGAAGGGGTTAATATTGTGAATCTAAACTGAATGTAATCAATCATTCTTTCAGCTTCTCCTTATATAGACCAATTTAAATTCAATGTCATTGTATTAATATTAATATTAATATTAATATTAACATATTACAGACACAATCCCTTTGTTTGCCGACGTTGTCACACAGCACTCTGCAGCATCACGACCCTTTGCTCACCTGACAGCCGACACCCGGACCCCCGATTTAACACAACGTGGAGGCGACGCCGCATAATGAGGCAGCGAGACGGCTCCGACGCCGTCACTTTATGTGAGTATATGCATGGACATGGGCTTGTGTGTGTGTGTGTGTTGCAGCGGTGCCCCTGCTGTGAGCCTAATTAAAAGGCAGTTGGTGCAGAGGGGGCTACTTTGGTGCCCAACCGCGCGCCCCCCCCCCGCTTCTCTATCCTCTGCCTTTGATGACCATGGAGCACTAATACCAGCCCTCACACACTCACACACTCCTGCACATGCGACCCTCAGTGGCTGTTAAGTAGAAAAGAGGCCGATGGCGGCTTTCCCCCCAAAGCTCCCGAAGCTGCTGTGACGATGCGGAATCACAAATCAGAGCACACCACTGAATTGGATGATTTAAAAAAAATCAAGCATTTAAAATGACTGCCTACATATAAAAAGAAATATAGCTTATCATGAATGTTTTATGACTGACATAAGAATAATGTGAACATAAATGTGGAATTACACTCTTCGTAAATATGTTATAATAATGCACATGATCAATTTTCTGTATAGTTACTCTTGAAGTTATTCTTTTTTGACAATCAATGAATTAAAATGTTAACAGGGCGCAATAACTGCTCAAAGATTAAAATCATCAAATATATAGTTACAGTTATGCTCCGCCCACAGACACGTATAAAACGGGCCACAGGCCGACTGGACTGTGTCTTTGCTCTTCAACTAAGCTCTTATGTTTCATGTGTCAATTCTTAATTCTTTATCTTCTAAGACAGTTAATTTTGAGTTTTGATACTGTTTTTATGTGAGTGTTCTTGGCGTTGCCTCAGTTCTTAATCTTCTTAATCTTGCTCCACCTCAAACGAGTGCTGCTGGAATGACAATAAAGCTTCATTGAATCTTTGAATCCTTCAATCGTCGTAGAACTTCCCATCAGGGCTTCAGAGACGCCATTTCCTGTTTGTGTCCAACCAGCCAAGTGACCTGCATGTTTACGCCTGCAGCGTCATGTGACTGAAAAGTTTTTTTTGCTGCCACGGCAGTTGGTTCCCCTGGCAGCTCCGGGTGTCCACGGAGCGGATCTCCAGGAGCCGACACAGAGGAGCCCAGGCTCCCGAGGAGGCTCGGCCGAGGAAAGGGGATTTTGATGATGTCTTTGATAGAATATCATGATCCCTCAACAATATTGTTTTGTATCTCCATGACGAGGCGGCTCTCCTTCGGCTCAAAGCTTATGCAAGGCTGCATACTGAGGGGGGCTCAGCTGCAAACACAAGCCCCCGCCATAATGCAAAAAAAAAAGAACACTCAAACACACACTGTGGCCAATTTATGTTTATCCAGCATGGAGGGAGGGACATAATCCCCCGGCGTAATTGCATCTGGGAGGTTTCTGAGAGGCTTGATGCTCCACTGAAACCACTCACGCACTGATAGATGCACCTCAGCTCTCTCCAAGGTCGCTGCTTGACAACATATGTCTGTTCATTCCTTAATCTTTTCATTCCCAAACAAGAATCTGAAACACATGAGCTGGTAATTAGTGGACGGCGGTGATGGACCTCTCATCTGAAATGAGCAGCAGGAGCTGAGGACAACGTGAGACGTGCAAACCGGGAGGGAGAGACAAAGAGGCAGAGTTGAGGAGTGAAATGTGACTTTGATTTGAAGAGCTTTGAAAGCGGTGCAGGGATGAAACCGAGGAGAAGGTGTCCGTCCTTGGCGGGAATGTAGGATGAGGAGACGCACGGACCACCTCTGTCTGCCCCCCTCACACTCTGAAAAATGAAAAAAGAAAAGGAGGTGAGGAGGAGCTCAAAGTTGGTAACTCTCCATGGGAAATTAACTGGAATTTAACGGCATATAGCTGCTGATATCCATGTATGAATATGAGACATGTTGGTTTATTATAATCAGACATCCATGCAAACATGTCTAATGCAGTATCTTTAAATGACATTATAAATGAATTTTCAGGGAATTGTGGGGAATTTTCCCTCACTGAGTCTAACTGTCATGAATGTAGGCATCAATATTTGTCATAAGCAAACATACATGCAAATATGTCTGATACAACATTTATAAATGACACTCATCATTTTTGCTGTAGCTGTAGAACTTTGATGGTTTCTTTCACAGAACAACAAAAACCATGAATGGTGAAAAATCAAAGAAGGTTCAGGAGTTTACAAAAGTCCAGACATATTCCTCATTAAAACTAGGGACATCATCACGTTTTTTTTAACATAACTCTTTACTGTCTTGAAAACAGGGGGGGGGGGGGGCAGACACACACGCACACACACACACACACACACAAAGACCCACAAACGTCTTCTCTGTCTGTTCATCCAGAGAGAGTACGTAGGTGTTTGTCCGCCCGAAGCCCTGAGTGATTACTGTTCATTGGAAGGGGCAGCCCTTTAATTAGCCACAGCTCTCGGGGGAAACATTACCGGGGGGAATCTTGCCCCTCTTTATTGGCCCATTTTAATATTGACTAAGCAAAGAGACGCGGTGAGTGGGGCACTGCGGCTCCCCCAGACTGGGAACCAGTTCCTGTGAATATGCATGCTGGGATGCGGGCTGGCGCGTGACAGCGGTGATGGACGACCCAGGTCGGGCGTCACCTGGGGTCCCTCTCACCGCAACAAAGGGGGCAAGTTTGATGGCAGTCAATAACAAAGGGGCTCGAGCGGGGCGGCGAAGGGGGGGAACATATCCGGTAAATTTCAGGAAAGTTTCCTGAAAATTTCCATGGGATGTTAACCTGGGAACATTGCAAATTTTCAGGGTTTTGTAGCCGTCAACTTAAAATTATTTTTTCCAAAAATTCCATTGAAATTTCGGCTCCGAAAATTTCTTTTTTTTTTTTTTCTTGTTATCAACTTCAAGTTCTACAGTTCTAAAAACTGCTGAGTGTCATGTGAAAGTATTGCATTAGACATGTTTACATGCATGTCTGCTTATAACAAACCAAAATGTCTCATATGACCGAGTAGACGCAGTTCATAGAAATTCCACAAAATTACCTGAAAATTCCCATGAAAAGTTTCCAATGTTGGAAATTCCTGGAGTTTTGCAAATCTAGTTGCTAATATGTACCGTGTGTCAGAAACAAATGTAGTTTCTGTTTGAGTCTTCAGGTTCAGAGGGAAGTTCCACGATGTGTGGAAAAGCAGCAGTGTGGACGTCAAAGTGCTGACGTTTGTCACGTCTTCATGATTGAAACTTCACAAGCAGGACATTTTACTTTGCATTCCATGTCGAGCAGATCAGCTGAGTTTGCTTTTAAATGCAACACAAATACAGAACACAGAACTGAAGGCATTTGCTTCACACACGAGAACACAAAGAACCCCCCCCCCCCCCGACACACACACACACACACACACACTCTCTCTTTCTCTCTATTCACATCACAGCACATCATCTAATTAAGTCACCGAGCTCTTCATTCATTCATTGAGATCATTAGCTGAGTCTTGTTAAGATTTGATGCTTGAGCAGCGGTCAGGCTGCAGTCTGGTGCCCCCCCCGCCCCCCCGAGGCCCCGCCCCCCCTCCTCTCCACTGTGAGGCCCCGCCCCGCACAAGTTCTGTGCAAAAAGGTGCAAAATCAGTGTAGTGATCAAAATGACAAAGCAGGGGTTGATACGTGGACGAGGGTTTACATTACTGAAGGATAATCCTGAAGAATTATGAATAAATCTCTGCCTGATTCCAGCAGAGCTGCTGCCGGCTGCGCTTCATTACTCATTCCTTCACCTTGTAAAAGAGCAGAATAACGACAGCGTGGACGTCCCTCGGAGTAAATCCCACTTTGGACACGGCTTTTAGGCTGGAAATCAGATCAGAGCTCACTCAGGCCTCAGCACAGAGGCGACAACGTCTGTCCAGAGAGGAAACAAAGGCTCAGAGATCAAAGGTTGGCGCAGAGACGATCGGTCGGGACTGACAGGATCCAAAACACCAACAAATACACAAAACACAACATGAGCAGCTCAGACGGTGGACGGAGTCTTTGAGTAAAACAAGTGGGGGGGGGGGAGCACATATGTTACCAACTGGGAACAGCGGGAGCAGAATCTCAAATGAGACGAAGTGGGACCAAGAAAGGATAAACGCCGTTGATCGTCAGACTCGATCCCGGACACAACTTTCCTGGAAGGAATGTCCCAACCTTAAGTGCAATGCTTTGATGTCTGCTGGACCATCAGGGACCCAGTAGAACGTTTACGAGTGTGACTGGTTCCAGTCCGGGATCCGACCAGAGGCTGAAGTGAGGTTTAGTGGCACAGACATCCTGTGTGTGGAGCGTCTCCTCCTGAATCCCCGTCTGTGATCTGCGGAGCCTCTGAAGTGACAAACATCACCAGGAGAGTCGCCGCCACTTCCTGACAGACTCACAATTAGCCGGTGCCGGCGGCCGGCCGTGCTAATGGCTTCAGCGCGGTGTGAGCGGGTGGCAGAGAGGGAGCGAGGCCACTGGGTGCCAGGAAGAGAGCCACTCAGACCCCCCCCC
>CAESWR010001247.1:414916-427192 GCA_903171835.1 Mullus surmuletus
TCCGTTTGACTGAGGTTTTTACACACTATTTTCAGGAGGCTAGTATACATATAATATTCTGCCAGAGTTGATATATGAAATAAAGAAATAAACAAAATACAGGAATACCAACATACATACAATTAGCTTTGCAAACTGACGGGAATATTTGGGGAACTTCTATGAGCTGCATGTAGCTGCTCATATCCATGTATAAATATGAAACATGTAGATTTTTTATAAGCAGACATGCATGCAAACATGCAATATTTTTACATGACATTATAAATGAATTTTCCCTCACTGAGTGTAACTGTCATTAATATAGGCATCAATATTTGTCATAAACAAACATACATGCAAATATGTCTGATACAACATTTATAAATGACACTCATCACTTTTTACAAGTGTAGAACTTACATGGTTCAAAAACCATGAATGGTGAAAAATCAAAGAAGGTTCAGGTGTTTACAAAAGTCCAGACATATTCCTGATGTTCCCTCAGCTCCACAAAAAAAGGCCCCTTCAAAAATGTCAAGTGATGGCCCTGCTTTCTACTCATCAAGGACCTGGACATCTTTGTTTTCAATTTCCGACATTCCCAGGCTAAATCTACCGGAAATGTTCCACCCTACTTCATATCATAGTCATATCCCAAAACACACTCTGCTCTGTAGTCCGTTTGATTGAGGTTTTCACACACTGTTGTCAGGAGGAAGTGGCTGCTGGCTTATAAGATTCTGCCAGTCGATATATGAATTGAAAAAATAAACAAAATAAAGGAATACATACATACATACATACAGACATACATGCATACAATAAACCAAGAACTATCTGAAGTGATTAACCTGCCACTCATCCATGTGAGCCACTGCCACTCCTATGCTTTTCTCCATCCATGTGAGAAAAGCCTTCTTCATGTACCTTTAAAATGAAAATACAGCTTCGACTAACTCGCACATTTCCATTAGAATCAAATTGTTGATAAGCTTTTTTCTCGCAGCACACGGATATACTTGTTGGACCTGCAGTCTCCAGGTAGCAGCTAATTTGTTATTCATGAAAAAAACACTTGATAATGCCACCGTCCACTGTGGCGGCGGCGGCGGCTAAATTGCTCAATTAGGCTAATGGAAGACCATCTCTTTGTTTGCGGCAGCCAAAGTTGAGCGTGTGGGAGGGGAAAAAAACTGAAGACAACAAATGTACTCACACGCACACACACGCACACGCACACACACACACACACACACACACGCACACACACACACACACACACACAGACACACACACACATTTATTGATGTCTGTGTTGGAAAGGAGACCACCATTATGCTCCAGTGTGGTGTAAGATTGGAGCAAATTACTGCTTGTGTGTGTGAAGTGCTGCAGGCAGCGGAGGTGGTCTCTGAGGGACGCCGGGGGGTTTCAGATGAGTGCAAAATGTCACCCAAGCAGCTTGAGAGGGCTGATGATGCTCGCAGGGGTCGCTTTCTCATCAGTGCCTTTCTGGACTGACTCAGGTAGAAAGTGAAGGAAAGCATGTGGAATTAATGACAGTGGCACCTCAATAAAAATACTGTAAACAAACATTTAGAGGGTTCTAATCCCCCCAAACAATTCCTATGTGATATAGATATTTCTGCTTCCGTTTGTGATAACTCATTGTTCTTCATTTGTGAGAGTTCCATGAAAAAAACTCTCAATCGTCCTTCAGGATGAAGAACGTTTCCTTTCCACTCTAAATGTCTTTTTAATCAACTTCAGTCTGAAATATATATATATCAAATATTAATTATTTGGGTGATTTTAACCCTCTAAATGCCAGTTTGATTACGTAACTCCACAGTACAATAATAATAATGATAATAATAATAATAATAATAATAATAATAATAATAATAATAATAATAATAATGATAATGTTGTTGTTATTATTATTATTGGTTTTCTTATTATTGTTATCATTATTACTATATTATTATTATTATTAGTAGTAGTAGTAGTTATGATTGGCAGCAACATTGAATTTGAGGCATTCTGATTTTTTTCTGCAGTGACAGATTTTTTATAAAAAACTCTCTTATTAGTTCCTGGGGACAAAAAGCATCTCCTTTAAAAAGACTGCTGTAAAAAATATCATATATTAACATTTTTTCCAACTTTCTATGAGTCAGTCTTGTTAATCAGCTTAAGCCTGAAAGATACATATCAAATATCAAATAATCTTAGGGGGAATTTTGACCCTGTAAATCAGAGGGCAATGATTTTGTCTGAAGGGCCACATTGGGTTTTAGATCTTGATGAACCAGGTGGTGAAGGAAACCGACCCCCAAAAGAGGATCGTGCTTAAATATTTTGAAGAGCCTGTGAATTGGTCCAACCAGAGATGGATGATGAAGCTCCAAATGATGTTTGGCTCCACCTTCTTGAGAGGACATGTTAGCATGCCAGGTGAAGGGGGGGGGGGGTCTGACACTTTTTCTAACCAATCAAGCTGACAACCTTCTTACTTTGGCTTTTGGAGAAATTATTGTGAAGGCTCTGCGGGCCGGATTACACAGTTCATCGGGCCGCATGTGGCCCCCGGGCCTTAGTTTGCCCACCTCTGTGCTAAATGGTCAAAAAATGTCTGGACAAAAAACGTCCCCAGGAACTCTTGAGGGTTAATATTTTTTTCCACTTTAAATGAGTAAATCTTTTTCATCAACTTCAGCCTGAAATATATACATCAATATTAATTATTTGGGGGGATTTTAACCCTTTAAATACAGTTTGTTTACGTATGTCCACAGTATTCTAATGGAAAAAATGACAAAAACTCAAATAGTCTCCATTAAATGAAATTTACGGAGGTCTTAATGATCATTATTATTGTTAGAGCGTCAGACGGGTCAATGATGAGCAGCAACATTGAATTTGAGGCATTTTCTCTGCAGCGCAAATGGCTTTAAAATAAAAGTGGCCTGGAGAGAAAACGGCCCAGGAACTGCTCTGGTCCCTGCACGTCCGCCCGTCACACGCTCGCCTCCTCCTGATACAAAGGAGCATTTTGAGGTCATCAGCGTGGTGATGATTGCAGAGGAGCTCCACAGGTGGCTGACCATCGATTTTTAATCTCCATCAAAGGGAGGGAAATAAAAAGCTCCTAATTGAGAAGAAAAAAGTGACTGAGCTTGTGATTTGTCCGCTGTCAGCTGAGCCCATTATCGATATAGATCCTTCTAAATTTAGGATCAATCTTCTGTATGTTTCTGTCCATCGTTTGTTTGTATCTATGTGTTGAAATCTGCCACACTTGTGTGCCACCGCATCGCTGTTTGGGTGTAAGTCGCTCTGCGTCCACTTGCTGATTTGGTAAACGGTCTGGTATTTCAACCAGGTCATAGGTTATAAATATATGAACAAACAGCAACTTTCTGACTCATTGAATAAATTCATCCATCAACTCATCTCTTATCCATCACATCAGACGTTAATCAAAGAAATGTAACTTTAATAGAGCCGATTTAAATTTAATTAGACATTAAAATTTGAGGATATTACAATATTCTATTTATCTCAAAGGAAATGTAGATTTTAAATTCACATTAAATTTACAAAACTACATTAAAGAGTAAAAAACAGAGTAAAAATCCTTAATTAATTGAGGTGGAGAATGCAGAGGTTGCACACACACACACACACACACACACACACAGCTGCTGTTCTACAGTCTAATTGCACTCGGGACAAAGGATTATTTGCCTATTTACCAGGACTGGACCTGATTCACACAGATTCACCAGTTGCCGGAAGGGTTTGGCCACGTTTGGCCCCTCGCCAGCCTGGTGCCGCTGCTTCAAGAATATCGAGCCCATATTTCTCCATTTGGCCTCACACACATTCTAGCATCTTGAATCGGATGGAGAGCTGCGAGTTTACCGAGCATCAGACATAAAGCTGCGAGTTCACCCCGAGAAACGACATTAATAAAGCAGCTTTGCCACACTTGTGTGACGCCACAGGTTGGTGCGTGACTGAGAGGCCTCGGGGGCCGCGGCCCCTCCAGCTCCTCATTAACGTTCCTCGCTGATGTTGGTTTAACATTCTCCAGCTCAGTGAGGGTGATGGAGGTCCTCACACTAACGCTGTGAAGTCCAGGCCTCTGCTTTTATGGCAATTGCTGCACAGCAGATAAAATCCCATTAAGTCAGTGAAATCAAATCAAGGCTGCTGCATCTGGATATGCTAATTTCATGCTGCTAAATCTAATTCTTTCCCAAAGGTCAATTTTTTACATGCCTCCGGCGTGTTGCTGTATCGTACTCCATTACCCCTCCCCCCCCCGCCCGCCCCCCCGCCCACAGGACATATTTGTGGGAGGTAATTTGGCAAAGCGCTGAATTTTTATTGGCTGAAATTCAATTAAATACAATTACAACCTGTTTTTGGTAATTGAATGACACAAACAGCAGCTCTGCGACAGCAGAGCGCACTTTCACATACGGCGACTGTGTGTGTGTGTGCATGTGTGTGTGTGTGTGTGTGTGCCGCGTGTGTGAGCATAATGCCTTGGCTAGCATACATACGTGCAGACACAGAGCATTGTCTTCCTGCACAACCTTTATTTTCATACATCAACAAGTAAGATCCACCCTGATGGATCTAATAGAAGGTTCTCATGACACGACACTGGTGTGTGATGTGATGGTGTGACGTGACGTGACGTGACATGACATGACATGACATGATGTGACGTGAAGTGACGTGACATGACGTGAAGTGGCGTGGCGTGACGTGACATGACATGACATGACATGACATGACATGGCGTGGCGTGGCATGATGTGGCGTGGCGTGGCGTGGCGTGGCGTGGCCTGGCCTGGCCTGGCCTGGCGTGGCGTGGCGTGACGTGGCGTGCACATTCAGGTTTAGCTGCAAAGGCAGAGCCAACATGGCAATGGATAAGATGCCAATGAAAAAAAAGGCAATTGAAATAAGATGGAAAAGAGGATTTAATATGGTGAAATCTATCAAATTGGGATAAAATGCATCGAAAAGCCAAGAATAAGCAATAAAAATCGTAGAGAAAAAAATAGATTTCCTGTGTTTTCTGTTACCAAATCTGAGTCCAATCATTTTCAGGTTTAGTTTGGCCCCGGACGGTGGCGACCTCCAGACGGAGGCCTCGTCCAGCGCTTAGTCACAATTCCACCTCCTCCTCCAGGAGAGACAAACAGATGGACAGAGGAGAGGAGCAGAGTGCCTGTAAGAATGAAATATTAATGGCTTCTCTGCCGGTCGCCGGCCGCACAAGGTCGCCGCTCCCTGCTCATTGTCGGGGAGCAGCCTGACAGCCGACAGGATGGAAACTGAAGAGATTTCCTCCTCCTCCTCCTCAAACACATTAAAGCCAGGCAGCCATGACTCTTTGCTGCGTGACCTCGCGGCACATTGTTACCTGGAGGAAAGCCGGCGACAACCGGGGACACGGGGGGGGGGGGGGGGGGGGGGGGGNGCGAGGAAGAGCTTTAGCTTCATTTATGTGCCTCAGTTTGCGGAAAACATGGCAGTTACACACAGGTGTGCGTGTGTGTGTGTGTGTGTGCGTGCGTGCATGTGTGTCTCCCTTGTTGAAGGACAGACACAATCAATACAAGCAATCAATGTTGCATGAAGGCTGTAGGGAAGACAGTTCCTCTGGTCCCTCTACTATTTTTACACACACACACACACACACACACACGTATACAGAAGCGTATCCCAGGCTTCAGCCTCTGTCTGCCTGTGAAAACAAATGGCTGCTTTTCCCACCAATCCGCCCGCGTGTCTCTGTGAGGTCAACGTTCTCCTTCTTCCTCTCGTCCTCCACCTGCGCGCACACGGAGAGATAACTCACAACCAGCGGGCGATTACAGCCGCGGCAGCGAGCGCTGTGACACGGTTCTACTGTGAGGAGCGTTTGAGCAGCAGCAGCAGCAGCAGCATCAGCAGCAGCATCAGGCTCAGCCTCCTCTCAGAGCATTTAGGGAGCAGCGCCCGCATCTCTGTTTGATTTGTGAGGAATCAAATACGATGGAGAACATTTGCTCAGCTTCAATTATTCACAAGTTGAGGCACTGAAAGCTGCTATAGGGAGCAACATTCATTTTTGGAGAAAGAAGCCTCCTGCTGTTGTTCCATCAGACAAATCAAGAAACATGAAGAAACATCAGGAAATATGTAGCTGCTGGAAATGTGAATTTCTCTTGGAGATTTTTACATATCTATCTATCTATCTATCTATCTATCTATCTATCTATGTATCTATCTATCTATCCATCCATCCATCCATCCATCCATCCATCCATCCCTCTCTCTCTCTCTCTGTCTGTCTATCTATCTCTATCTCTCTCTCTCTGTCTGTCTGTCTGTCTGTCTGTCTGTCTGTCTGTCTGTCCGTCCGTCTATCTATCTATCTATCTATCTATCCATCCATCCATCCATCCATCCATCTCTCTCTCTCTCTCTGTCTGTCTGTCTGTCTATCTATCTCTCTCTCTCTCTGTCTGTCTGTCTGTCTGTCTGTCTGTCTGTCCGTCCGTCCATCTATCTATCTATCTATCTATCTATCTATCTATCTCTCCATGCAGAAACATGAGGAAAGATGGTGTTTTCCTTTGATCAAATCCACAATAACTCTGCAGTCCATCGTCTCCCGCCGTATCTGCTCGGACTCTCAGCGGATTCACTTGATTCCACTGAAGTGACTCAGCTGCAGACTAACTCCACCGAGCTCGGACTCCTCCTGAGGTTCACCATCACATCCGTGGCCCTTCATGCCACCGAGCTCTTCAGTTTTTCACATTTCCAGACCGATGGCACTCCAAAGCTTACTTCCACTCCCACATAATTAACACATTTTCACCGCAGCAGGCTTCACTGTTCCAAAACACTTCAGGCAACGAGCCGAGCAATTTTAGACCGACACGAGCGGAGGCGGCGAGGGCGAGCGCTTTGTGAGGCGCCTCTCTGATGCTGCCGCACGCCGCTTTGCTGAGCTTTGGGAGCTGCAGCGGCTGCGTGGACTTGCTGCTCACCAGGACGACTCGCCGCTTGTTGGGTTCCAATGCCACCAACGCGTCCATGGAAACACGCGAGACATGGACCTCCACCCAGAGCGTCTCAACAAGCACCACAAAGCATATTTGTTGGACATCTATCCTGTCAGAATCCTTGACACACGCCGTGACGATGTGGTGGATATAGTTGGATGTGGTTGATGCTTGTGTGGCTTCAAGCTTTCATGTAATATGTCAGCACCTTGCTCAGACAAAGACAAACACACACACACAAACGCACACACACACACACCTTCTTCTGAGCGGCTCATTTACCGTGTGATTCTGGAGTGATTGATTATCTGGTGTGTGTGTGTGTGTGTGTCTGACGATGTTTCACTTGTTTTCAGTGAGTCACTGTTGCTGTGTTGTCGCATCTTCACTCTACACGTGCTGCCTGTCAGCGTTTTACTGTTAATGTTGATTTAACATGATAACTGATGCTGAGCGACTCACAGCGACTGACGAGGTCTCGCTAACGGAGAAGGAAATGTAATGTGTTCACCAGTGGGACTTGATGGAAGCAGGCTGAATATTTCAGTTTCACGCCGCAGAGACTGTGAAGTCCCTCATAGACGACCAGTGATGGACTGAGCCACTCTGGGATCGGCTCCACTCAAGTCATATTTGATCTAGTCTGCTCAAACCGCTCTGCTTCATTGTCATGTCGGTCACGTTCATGCATTTAACATCATGAATCACTCAGAATCTGCTGGAAAGATGATAGAATAATAAACACACAAGTATGAAATTTCACAGGTCAACACAGCACAGATCAACTGGGTCACGTGGATCTGGTGGCTCATGTGGAGTTGTCGTATTTGTTCTGTGGGTCTGGTGGGTGGTGTGGATCTGTAGCGTGGGTGGTGCAGGTCATGCATGGGCTGTGTGAGTCTGGTGGGCCGTGTGGGTCACAGCCCACAGCAGAGGGCTCACTGACACGTTGAAGGTCCTTGTTTGCTGACACAGAGGTTAGATGCAGGTTATCAGGCTGTGAGATCATTCCTGGTTTTCTCCACAATACCACCTTTATTTCCCTCAGCTTTATTATCAGCCTCCTCCAGGCTTCACTCGGTCCAGACGTCACTGATAAGAGGCTGCTCTCTCTGTTTCTGGGGAGGTGATAACTGTGATATTACAACGCCGAGTGACTCTAATACACGGTGAGAAAACAACAGTGACT
Organism: Mullus surmuletus; assembly: GCA_903171835.1. Lineage (NCBI taxonomy): Eukaryota > Metazoa > Chordata > Actinopteri > Syngnathiformes > Mullidae > Mullus > Mullus surmuletus. Next base: position 423,167 of record CAESWR010001247.1, read on the forward strand.
TGCCAATGAATCAGCTCTGTTAATTATTAATTAACAAAGTTTACTTAAGATATTCAAGTGCGGAAGTTACACTTTCATTTCAGGCTTCATTGTGATTGTTAACAGAAGCTATTGTAGGGAAATGGTGGATCCTTTTGAGAGCATCAAGAACACCGTTGTCTCTGTCTCATTACTGTCCCTAACTGGGAGGAGGGGGGATCCAGGGTGCTCCGGATAAAAGCGTCCGCTCTCACAAATATTTGGCTCATGCTGGCGGCGAGACGTGAGTGCACATCAGCCCCCGGCCCGAGCGGTGAAGGCGCTGCAGGGGAAAACAAAAGGGAGATGGGCTTGTTGTTAAAATGATAATTGCATCTTTTAATTGAGTCCCCGAGGCCCCGACACGGATGGCTGCAACACAATCACACCCACTTTCCTCCGTCTTCCTTTAAGTGAAGTGGTGTATTCAGAGTGATGAGCTCGTGCAGCAAAGGCGGAGCCACACCTGCAGCGGCGGCGACACTGTGGTTCAGCCTCCTACATTTATTCACGCCTCCTCCCCTCACTCCGCTCAGTGCGCCCCCTACTGTGCCCCCCCCCCCTCCCCCCTCTCTCCACATATCCCTTTGGCGATGACTCCGCTGCTCAGTCATGTCACAATCCATTGCGGCGCAACAAGTCAAAGCGCCACTTCAGAGTCTTTTGTCTTTTATTTTTCACTCCTCTCTCCATGCCCCCCCCCCCAAATTCTGACTCACTCTTTCTGGGCTCAGGCTTAATTAGAGTGAGTCCTCTTTCATCAATACACCCTCTCATGGGAAGCAACACCCGGAGTGACGTGTGTGTGTGTGTGTCTGCATGGAGAGCGGCGGCGTGTCAGTGAATGTTGGACCCGCTCATCATCTAACATGGGGAGGAAACACTCAAGCAGCACTTCACTCACCAGTACACCCAGTGTGCTGTTCATATTGACTCTACTCTGCTCTACTCAGGTTTTTTTGTGTCTCTGTTAGTATCTGGTACCACTTCTTCAGTAGCTGCTCTCCCCTGGTTTAGTGAGGTGGAGCCATCGATTGGTCACAGAGACACATCACTGCGTCATGACGTCATCAATGCGCAGCACGCGCGTCCTAAACTGAGAAATAAATGTCACAACACCACTGTTTCATCTCTCCAAATGCAGTTTGAACAATTTTTTCAGGCCAGGATCACATCTGATTGGGCGTTATCAGAGAAGAGTAATCATAAACATGAGGGCATGTGTTACTATGACAACCAGCTACCCTGAGAGGGTACTATCCTATAGTGGAAAGACCATGCCTGGGAGAATGGAGTGGAGTAGAGTAGAGTAGAGTAGAGTAGAGTGGAGTATTACGTAGAGGAGAAGCGCCAATAGTCTATTGGCCTCATGTTGAGTTTAGCCAACACACACCCGTCACTCGCTCACATTGCGTGATTAACAACAGTATTGCTAATTTCTCCTTTTTAAAGCTGACGAGGGACAAACTGCCTGAAGGTTTCCACACAGGCAGTGTGTCGGAGTAAAATCCTGCGGGCGGCACGGGGAATCACGCAGCCCAGCAAACGTCGTAAAAAAGGGAGGCCGTGTCTAATGAGGCTGAGGTGAATGATGTGAGTGTGATTATGTGACGCTGATGTGAGCGTGGAGCTGCCCGGAGCTGCCGGGGGCCGTCGGGGGCCGCCGGGGACCATCAGGGGCCCCAAATTTGACAATTACACCGACAACTGTGGCCACAGGCAATTTTCCCTCTCTGCTGTCAAAACATGTGCGCCGCTGCATGTGTGTGTGTGTGTGTGTGTGTGTGTGTGTGTGTGTGTGTGTGCGTGTGTGTGTGTGCGCCTCCCATCATCCCTTTTCACAGTAGTAACTTATAATCCTGCAGCAAAACAACAGCCAATTAAAAAATAACTGCAATCTGTAGGCATAAGCCGCTGCCAATTTATCCAGGGAGGCTTCTGAGCGAAGAACTTTTCAATATGCAGCGCGTCGGGGTCGGCTGTGAGTAAGCAGGAGCGTAAAGAAGGCTCCGACTCGTCACTCCACCAACACTCCAGAGAGCCACGCTCCCAAACGACTAATTAACTATTGTGGGAGCAGAATAAATTTAGCTCACTCAATTATTGAAGACGGTTGGAATCATGTGCGTCTGTATGTGTTTTACACGTCTGAGCGCCATCCAGGTGTGTGTTCAGTCTCACTTCTGTTCACGTCCTTCACACACACATTCAGACTACGTTTACATGCAGTGAATATCCGGGTTAAGATACATATTCCGGGAACTGAAACACTGGGAATAACCCACTTACATGGTCATTGTAATCAATTAGGAGATCCTGATCAAACCAACGACGCACAGAGAACCTCATGACACAATACGCACCATTTCTGCTTCTTCTTCCTGTATCCAAAACAACAACAACAGCACCGCAGATAATGAACAGTTGGTTAGCAGCCTTCTTTAACGCTTTGCTGCTGGTACCGACCCACCACCAGTACTCTCTGCTGGTACTGACCCACCACCAGTACTCTCTGCTGGTACTGACCCACCACCAGTACTCTGTGCTGGTACCGACCCACCACCAGTACTCTCTGCTGGTACTGACCCACCACCGGTACTCTCTGCTGGTACTGACCCACCACCAGTACTTGTCACTCTTCCTGGTGGCGTGGTGTTGCTCTCGCCTTTGGCCATGTTTACAAGGAGTTCCTGGACTCCAAAGACCAAGATTCCTTGCTGATAGAACATGAGCACAACACTAATTCATCTTCCTTCTGATGTGGAGATCCTGATAGGAGGAGACATCAGCACATGTTCACCTCAGAGGAGGAGGAACCAGGGGGGAGAGGAGGGGTTTTAAAGACTGGAATATGAGCATATTCCGCTCATTTAAATGGGTTATTGGTGTTAACATGGCTGCGTGCAACCGGGTTGTTGCCAGTGTTGGGCAAGTTACTTGAAAAAAGTAATGACACAGTCGCTACTTACTTCTCCCAAGAACTAGATTCGTGACTCAGTTAAAAATTCAAACCTTCGGAAAGTAACTATTGCGTTAGTTTCAAGTACATTTCTAAATGCTCAAATAAATCTGTGAGTGCCGGAACACGGCAATGATCTCAGAGCAACACGGCGTCCAGTGAAGCCCGGAAAGTCAACGCTGATTGGCTGTCGCAGCACAGCCACGCGCCATGTCGCCAAAAAAGTCCACATTTTTTCACTTTGGCAAGCAACGGTAACAGCGTTATAAGAATGGGAAGTGTAATCAGATTACTCCTTACTGAAAAAAGTAATGCCATTATTCCCGTCACTGGTTATTGCTAATATTCCGCTTAGAAACGGTTTATTGACTGCATGTAAGAATAGTCAATCATTGCCGTTTTAGATGAAAGATGCGAGGCTTCCACTTTGTGCCCGTCGTCACACCGGCCTTCAGCTGTGTTGTCGGCACTGCTGCTCTTTGTGTTTTATGGAAGATATCAAATGCACATGGAGTCATGGTTTTAATGGGGGTTATTTCTGGGTTATTTGCTCCCTGAGCTCTTTCAACTTCCTCTTTTATCACCATCACTTCGCATGAATCACTCGTGTCCTCGACCTGTCCACCTACGAGTGTGTTTATTCACATGTGTGTGTGTGTGTGTGTGTGCTCTGCCGTCTTTAGGCTGATTACTGCAGCGTCTGGAGGGAAAACGCCGTTGTTTGTGTTATTTATGAGCCGTGTTTAATTGGTCTGAGAGCGTGGAGGCTGGCTCGGGGCTCGGGGCTCGGGGCTCGGCTGGCTCGGGGCTTGGCTCCCATTGGCTGCGGCGCCGCGCTCTGTCCAAACTGGAGCCCGAGCAGAAGCTGTGGTCGGTGGAGTTTTTTCTTAGATGTGTTGCAGGTGTGACAGTTGACAAGGAGCAGCTGACTCTCACACCGGCGCGCCCGTCGCTTACCTGATCAAATCATTAACCAGTTTCATCGGCCCTGAAAAGGCGGGACTCGGCTCCTGGTTTAGACCCGGCTCGCCTCAGGTCCAATTAGTTGA
>CAESWR010001248.1:0-12480 GCA_903171835.1 Mullus surmuletus
TATGGAGTCTGTTACTGGCTGTATGGAGTCTATTATTGGCTGTATGGAGTCTGTTATTGGCTGTTACTGGCTGTATGGAGTCTATTATTGGCTGTATGGAGTCTGCTGCTCTCAGAGTTTAGTGAACAAGTCCAGGTGTGGATGAAAAGTGAAAAAGAACTATGACATCCTCCTTTGGAGGTGGCAGATAAAGACGCTCAGCGAGCTCCTGAGTGAGCAGCAGCAGGCCGTGCTCGGCGAGCTCCTGTCATTCCTGTTTTCTGAGGCTTTGTTGGGGGTGCGTTCCTGATTCGTGCCTTCAGAGTCGTCCTTCTCTGGGGGCTGTGATGCTGACAGACTCCTGGACCACCGCGGGTGCTGCAGCACCGTGGAGGAACGTGGAGCTGCCGCCTCAGCGACCTATTGGGCGTCACTACGACCCCAGTGAACCTCCATAGATGTTTAGGAAGTTAGACGGTGGCTGTAGAGCTCTTCTACATGTGTGGATCTAGAGGGGGTCCACTACCTCTCATCACAAGAGGGAGGGAGGGAACATTTACAGGAATGTCAGCCAGCCCTTTCAAGAATTTTAAAATAAGTCATTTCTGCAGATTGAGCAGAGTTGGTGGTGGTGCCAGTGCTGAGGGGACTGCTGGTGCTGCTGTGTGACACACACACACACACACACACTCGTTCTCACACACTGCATTCCACAGCACACACTAGCCAAACAGATACAAGAGCAGCAGATAAACAGCCGCCGCTCCACTCAGCAAACTGGTTTCTGTGCTTTCACTGTTGTTCTGCCTCAGTTCACATCAGGGAGGAGCATCCAGACCCACCGGCTCTGACCGCTGTGAGAGGTCTGAACCCAGGGAGACCCTCAGTGACGGACTCACTCCCACCACCAGTGTGTGTGTGCACGTTAGCGCCACTATTGAGAGTATTGTTTTATTCCACTTAAAGATATACAAGTGCAAAAAAATGAGTGCTTTATGGTATATAATTTCAACAACTTTTCTCTTTGATGAAATTAGTTTAGTTCTACTAAGAGAACTCAAACTTTGCAGAAATGTCTTTTATTTGGAAAGTATGCTTTGTGTTTCTTCGAGCTTTGTCAGTTTGCCTTCAGAAACCCACATTTCAAAATCATGTGTTAGATCTGCCCCCCTCACAACAACTTCACACTTACAGTGTTGTCATGTGACCTGGATCCCATCAACCCCTCCTACTGCCTCCTCTGCATTACCCAGGGGTTATATTATTACTGTTGTTGTTGTTGTTGTTGTTGTTGTCGGTGACGGTGCACAGTGTTGGCGTCAGTGGTTTGCCGTTAGCTGGTGTTTGGCAGCAGCTCCTCCTTGTTGTGGTGCGTCAGCGCTTTGACAAACACATGATGAGCGGAAAGGAAGCGGATGTTTGAGCATATGTGTGCGTGTGAGGGTTTTTGTTTGCAGCTCGGCAGGTTGGCCAGGGCCAGGAATGTAGCGGAACATGCCGGCATTCCTGCTGGAGTCAGACTCCGCCCACATTCCTGCTGTCTGTATTCACTCACCTGCTGCTCAGTCGCCATCGTTCTCGACCAAAATCATCAGAGAAGCCTCAGAACCCCAGAGCAGCAGCGTGTGTCAGTAAACCAGGCGAGCGCTCGCCTTCAGCAGCTCGCTCACACTCTCACAAACACCATCACACACACACACCACCTGACCTGCTTCCCTGTGAAGCGTCAGACCCATCAGCTCATCCAGAAGCAGAACCAAGCTGAGAAGAAGCTACAAGCAGAAGCTAAAACTCCACATGTGGAGGTGTTGCCTCAATGTTGATGATCAAGAGTGTGAGATCGCCTGAAGAGCAAAGGTCAACTGAAGTGTGTGTGTGTGTGTGTGTGTGTGTGTGTGTGTGTGTGTGTGTGTGTGTGTGTGTGTGTGTGTGTGTGTGTGTGTGTGTGTGTGTGTGTGTGTGTGTGTGTGTGTGTGTGAGAGAGAGAGAGAGAGCGGTGTGATCAGGCTTACCTGCTGTTGCTGTGTGTGTGTGTCACACTGACACTCCCGCTTCTCTGTGTGTGTGTGTTCAGGCTGGTGGGCGGTCGTGACCCGGGTGTTTGCCTGAAGGCAGCCAGGCAGTAGGATGAGGAGGAGCGGTGGAATGAGGCCCTGCTGGGGGTGTGTGTGTGTGTGTGTACACACTGACGTCAGGCTCAGAGTGTGAGCAGGTAACCCCGTCCTGCTTCAGCATCTAAAGATTCATTCAAACATGGGGGGGGGTGTCTCTGCGTTTCTGTAACCTATCAGAGGGCTCCACGTCACCATATAGGATCTACTTGGCCCCCTTGAAACCAGCTAGAGCAGCTTCTAAAAAAGTACCTGGTAGCAAAGTGCACCTGCCACCAGGTACTTTTTGGTGGTGGAAACGGCAGAGCAGAGCAGAGCAGAGCAGAGCAGAGCAGAGTAGAGCAGAGCAGAGCAGAGCAGAGCAGAGCAGAGCAGAGTAGAGCAGAGCAGAGCAGAGCAGAGCAGAGCAGAGTAGAGTAGAGTAGAGCAGAGCAGAGCAGAGCAGAGCAGAGTGGGTATTACGCGGTGCAAAGGTGCCTCAGGGAGCAGCAGAGAGAGGAGCAGTGGGAGGAGGAGACGGCCTCCTCACGCCTGTGTGATGTCCCAGCTCCTCCTCCACTCTGACCTCACTGATCAACAACGCCCAGCATTCCTCTCTGTGTGTGCGTGTGTGTGTGAAAACTCAGTTTCGAGTGTAACTTACATCAATCTTTGTTGTTTTTGTAAAACTGCAATACAAAATGGAAATACCCATATGTCAGTTGAAGGAAGCACTGCGTGTGTGTGATGACACTGCTCAGAAAACTTGTCAGTGTAAAGTAGAATCACTCAAAGGTGAGTAAATTCAGCACAAATGTTCATACATTTAGTGATTCACGTCCATAACCAAATGGAGCTTAATGAGTCTTAGAGCAGCTGCCCTCACTGATTGGTCAAAGCAACACACGCAAACACTCCGTAGTGGAGCACTTCCTGCCTAAGTCCCGCCCACTTGGCCCTTAAAGGTGCAGTAACACAGGGACACCACCAGAGGGATACAAACACTGCCAGGAGTCAGAGCTCAGAGGCTTCTTGCTCCTTCCCGATCGTAAACACAAAGTGCCATTTGCCAAGAGCGGGAATATTTTAGTATTCTGCATTCAATCAAACATAAAACATACTCTGAAAGTCATGTATTTATCAGATTCTACTATGATACTAATGTTGAGCTTCACCTTAGTGGTGCTGAATGAGACATCTGTTCATCTTCTGATCATGGAGCGTCATTAGCAAACTTGATGGCTGACTTTCTTCTCCTGCAGATGCGGTGTGTCATCATTGTCAGCATTGTCTGTTTATACCACAAAAACTGTTTTTGTGTCAACATCACAGCCCCCTATTCTTCTACTCATTGAGAGACGGGGTCAGAGTTGTCACCAAGTCAAATCTCATGGCTGAGGGTCATCTCATCTAAGATCTGCAGGGCTACAAATATCTTTCATAGTGTCAGTGTCTTCATCTGGGATCTCTAAAGAACAACCTCATGCATCTGAGAAACACACAAACACACACGCACACACAGACACCACTCAATCCACCACACACAGTATTAGTGTTGAAAAAGGTCTTTTCTTCCTGTGTATCTGACTCCAAGAAATACCCTCACTCCCTGCCTTTTCCTGCGCGTTCGTTTCTGAAAGAGAAGCCGTAGTCAATCAAGATAACATTTTTAGATGTCTCTTTACTTACTACAAAACATTACAGAGCTCTGGGTCCTAATTCGTGTCCCTGACAGCAACAGAGTTTTCTGTCAGTTCATGAAGTTTGACTAGCTGTCTCTCCCTGACCCTTTTTTTTTTTTATTTATTTTTTTTACAATTGTCCATTATGTCCCCGCCTTAAGGGCGTTTGGTGGGTTTCTCTTCCTGGAGTGGTCGTGTCTTCTTCCATACATGGCCTGGATCCCAGTGGCTTCTTCATCTTCCTCGCTCAATGGTCATGGTCTTTTTCTGCAACACATCAAACTTAACAGGAACCAACTGCATCCTGTTTTACCCAACTCAACTCAACTCATCTCAACTCCCTTTTTTCCCCGACCATCTGCAGGTGTTAGATCTCCTAAGCATCTCAACTCCCTTTTTTCCAACCATCTGCAGGTATTAATTTTCATTTTTGACATGTCAAATCCTGTTCAACCCTGTTCCCATGGCCTGCATCTTTTTGTGTAACATGTTCTTCCAACAGTTTACTAAGCATAGTAGATATAATGATATAAAAACACAATGCTATAAGAACGTAAGAATATAAAAACATAGTGGACATAATGATATAAAAACACAATGCTTTGAGAACGTAAGAATATAAAAACATAGGGGACATAATGATATAAAAACACAATGCTATAAGAACATAAGAATCTAAAAACATAATGATATACTGTTCTCAACATTAGGTGATCATCTTTATGATTCCAGACGGAAATGGATTCACAATGTGGGGACAGAAAATGCGTCAACACAACTCAGAACATGATGGAGAACAGGACATCCAAACATACACGCACCTTTGAAACCATTGCAGTATGTCAGCGTGTATTCATCTGATCAAAGAAATAACATCAAAATCCAACAAATGACAAGTAATTGTAAAAAACAAAACAAAACAAGTTGACACATTTCCTTTACCGGTGAGAAGGGAAGACAGAGATGGGAGATTGTCAGTGTCCAGGAGTGTTTGTGGTCACTTCTGTTCATCAAACACATGCCAGAAGATAAACACGAATAATCCATCTTAAAGTAGATGTATCAATGGAAACACATACTTCATGTCCTCTGTGCTTCAAAATTATAATCATTTAGACCAGAAAATCTCATTTAAAAATCAAGTCAAATAATAAAAATGGACATGTAGGTCCACACATTGGCTTCTACAAACTGTGACTTTGTGATATGTTTACTGGTTCTACTGGCGTTTTTCTACTCAGGCAGCTTTGGAATGTTCACTGATGTTTCCTCTATGAAATGATCTTCTGTACGAACAAACAAACTGATTAACAAGAAAAAAGTGCAAAATGTCTGTTTGACATTGTGCAGTTACACTTAAAGACCATATAACTGCTCTGACCTTATAACTATTTTAGTTAAAAACAACTCTTCGTGCTTTGAAAGAAACAATCAAAATAGTATAATAAACAAAGTGGAATTACTGTTAAGAAATCAAAAACACATGATCAGCTGCACATCAGCAGCAACAATGTTACACTATTATCCACAAAATCTATTTGAAAAAGATTCTCTGTAGTTTGTTTTCAGTCAAAGTCTGAAAATCAAAGCAAACCTCTTATAAGCTCTTGAACAGAAAAGCCAACGTGCTGGAATCTCCGCATCATCTGATTCCTCTGCTTCACTTCTCTGTCTCCATGGTCACTTGATGTTGTAGGCGACTTTTAAGGCCTTCAGGGCTTCTACTTTGGAGATGGTCCTCCAGGCCTCTGGAACATTAGCTGGCTTTGCCTTGTACTCTTGAGCAAAGCTATCATTGTACTTTACCAGCACATACTTCCAGTAGTCGGATGCTTCAATGGTGGAGTCGGGACTGATGTGCCAGTCTGGGTAGTAGGTCGTGTATTCTTTGTAAGGATGAAATTCCCATTTAGTGTCTGTGTTTTTGAATTCACGTTGACTGTTCACATCAGTTGTACACAATGACTCAATCAAAATCTGAGTGCTCACATTCCTGTATGCTCCAAGACCTTGAGGCCGATGAACTGCTGCATGATGTTTCTGGTGGTCTTTGCCTCCAGCCTCACAGGGAACTTTACAGAAGGGGCACTGGTGTCCACAGCCAAACACCCGCTTGAAAAGTTCATCTTGAGGCCTGACTGAAAGTTTGTAGAGGGTCTCAGCGATGTTCTCAGAGTCTAAGAACTCCTCCTTGAGCTGTTCCATCAGTTTTTCCATTGAGGTTTTAAGATCCCTGATAAAGGGATGACATGTGCTTTGGATTTGAAACAAGGTGACCTTTTCATCATCAGCTGAAATTGAGATGTCTTTGATCAGGCACGTGTGCATGTTTTTGATGAACTCTTTGATGCTCCTGTTGTCATCGGGCAGCTGATGTCCATCTTCTCCTCTGGAGGCCTTCTCTATGGCCTCCTCTATTTTCTTCATTATCACATGCAGGTTTTGGTTTTTCAGTTTGCACAAAGTCTTGTCCTCTGACATCTTTTGTTGGGTGTGGACAAATATCCAGTCCTTAACATAAATTTCATAGGAACTAATGTACTTGACTAGACTCTCAAAGTTTTCCTGAAGCAGGATCTCTTTCTGAATGTTGTACTGGAAAAAGGAGCGTGAGCTGTACTCAGCTGAATGCGAACTGGTTAATATTTCATCAACAATGGCAATTCCCAGAGATCTGTTGATGTACTCGTCAACTGCTGGTTTGATACAAATCTGGACAAAATCATTGGCTTTGCGTTGACAGTGATCTTTCTGTTTGTACAGATCAAGAAAGTCTGACAAGTACTGAGTCTTGAAGTTGTCCAGCTGTGTTCGGGGATCATTGTCTGACAAGAATTTTCTGTGCATTTTGCGGAACTCCCTTGAGGCAATACCACAAATGTGAAGTTTCAGGTCAATCTCAAACTGGGAAGTCATCTTGTGGAAATTGTGGTTTCGTTCCAGAGAATCGTCAACTATTTCGAGGAGATCCCTTGTAAACGAGTCGTGGTAATCTTTGTTTGTCCTGCTTTGATCAAGAACAAACTGTCTGCAGGTCTCAATGATACTGTTGGTAAAGATGTGCAAAACTCCCCCCAACTTACATTGAAACCATTTCACAACTGATAAGTTGTGTTCCCGTCTGATCTCAAATGGGTCCTTCCCGATTAGTGTTAGATCCACAATTTTTTCCAGATTTTCATTTACATTGCGATTTCTCAGATTTTTCCGGAGCTGTTTGAGAATGCACATGGGTATATCTCGTTCTTTCAGGACCGGAACATTCACTGTGGCTCGACTCCACATCTTTTTAAACTCCTTTGTCAGGTCATCATCAGACAGAGTGGTGCCTTTGCAATCACTCAGGAGCTTCATGACACACTCTTCAATCTCTCCTCTATGTTTCCTCTGTATGTCCCGTGTCCTTTTGGAAGCTATTTTTAGTTCAAATGCCAAATCCAACTTTGTACTCATGGAGCGTTTTACCTCTTTTGACAGATTGATGATATTGTTAACAAAATCTGTTTTATACTTCTCTATCAAGTTTACCCGCTTGTCTTTTCTCTTGTAGTAGTCACGAAGTTTGGACTTCATTGTTGTTTCTTGTGCATTGATCTCATCAAAGACTTCAGTTTTCTTTGATGCCACCAAACTGTTCCATGTGTCCAACTGAGCTTCATTGTCAGCATTTAAGATTTCCACTTCAGCTGCTTGTTGCCTGGAGAGAACTTCTTTTCTCAACTCCCATTCCCACTGGCTGAACTCTTTGCACAGGTTGTCATAGGCATGGGCTACAAGAGTGTTTCTGAAACTGAAGATGAAGTTCTCATATTTCACGGCTTTCCAGAGACTCCTCAACCACTCCAGAAACTGTGGGATCTTTGAGACTTCATCACGGGACTCTTTTCTCACTGACTCCAAAAGACTTCTCTTGAAATCTGCGACAGCTTCACTGTAGCCCGTGTTGACGGGTGACATTGGTGGGGTGCCGTGCCAAAGTCCTGGGATGTTCCAATTGTTCTTTTCTATGTCATAGTCCAGAACATCAGTGAAGGCCTTAATTGAAGGTTGTCTCTCCATTTCCGCAGCAATTTGTGTCATTTCATTGAGATGGTCCAAGAGATGCTTTCTTTCTGTCATGCTTTTGGTGTGTGCTGAAACACCACCGACATTTTGATGCACAAAATGACAAACTGGCTTTTTCCCAATTTGCTTCATTCTCAGGAAGGCATGAACTGCAATTTGCAGAACATCTTTCATTTCCGTTGAGTTCTCCATGGCAATGTTGATAATGGTGACATCACTTAAGCCAATCACAATGGTTGCCAGTTGGTTATCATGCTCATAGCTGTCCTCTAGTTGTGCTAAATCAGGTGACTTCAGACCCTCAGTGTCAATGAGCACTACAAAATCACAACCCAGCATGGATTGCATGTCCTCGCCCACTTTCAGGAAAAGCATATAAGCTCCTCTCGTACATCTGCCGCTGCTGACAGGAAACTGAACACCAAACATGGTGTTGAGGAGGGTTGACTTCCCGCTACTCTGGACACCCAACACGGTGAGTACCACCAACCGGCTCCTCCCACCAACCTTGTCGTGAAGCTGCGTGAGAACATCTGTCAACCACCTCTCTGGGATGTTGGAAGCATCTCCATCCAGTAGCTCTAAAGGATGACCGTCCAGCAGCATCTGAGCAGCCAAACCGGGCAGGTCAAACATCTCAGCTGCAGTGTTTTTAGACTGCAGTGAGACCTCGTAAATCAGTCCCATCTCTCTCATGTAATGCTCTACTCCCAAAGAGCTATCCATCAAAGCTTGATCTAACTCTGCAATCAATTTAGCATTTTTCCTTCTGCATTGGTCTTTAAAATCGTTACGCAGTTTTTTCAGTTTGGTCCGAGAGTGGGTGTTAAGTATGAATTTCATCCACTTCAGGAAGATGTCTCTTCCGTCTCTTTCATTCTTGGATAAGATTTGAATGAAATTCATCATTCCTTTAGACAGTTTTTGTTTTCTTTGCTTCTCCCAAATTTTCTGTTTTTCTTTCTGAAGTTCACATTTATAGTGTTCAACACCAGCCTCACCATCGTTGTTGATATGGCACAACTTCTTATCTAACTGTGATAACTTTTTCCAGTTTTCTCCTTGCAAAGGAAGTTGAAGTTCCTTGTAGCGTGGTATGCTTCGAACTCCAATGCCTCTCATGATCTCTTTGGCAGCATCTTTCTCGTCATGTGTCGGGCTTTCATCCACAGACAGACCTAATTCAACAGCTTTGTTGAGCATATCTGCAATACTCATTGTGCTTCTCACATCTGACAGACATGTCTTAATAGCTTTACTGAGCATTTTTGAAAACTCTGCTACATTGATCCTTGGGTCTTTGATTCTTACACTGGTTTTTGGTAATCCCAGTTCCTCCATTGTTGCTTTGACAGACATCATGTTCTCTCGAGCATTCTCCTCCTTGCGATTCACAACAAAGACCAGTTTGGATTTTGCATCCTGAAGTGAAGACAGAATCCTGTGCTCATCTTCTTCAACTTTGTCCAGGAACACAAAGGTGGTCGTTGACACCTCATAAAGAAAGGTGAACTGTGTGAGTGCCTTGCTGATGTCTCCTCGTAAATTGGCAAAGGCAACTGGCTCTGGAAATATGTCAAGATTTTCCCTGCCACAAGGAAGGTACCAGCAAACTTCAGTCATTCCATTTGCAATTTTTCTTTCAAGCGCTCCTCCTTCCATTTCTCGGTGGACAAACATATTGTGATTTTGCTGTCCACGGCTGAGAACACGATTCAAGAAATCTGACTTTGATAAACTGCAGTGTCTTAGTCTTACAAAGGAAAAAAACGGTATTCTGCTCTCGACAATACTGTCCTCCACAAATCCTCTTGATTCAGACAGTGTGTGTGGACACCACTCCTTGACGATGTCTCTCAGAGCCCACATCATCAGGCTACACTGGCTGTTGCCACTGTGAGGCAACAACAGCGGAACAGAGAACTGACACATGGACATCTTGAGGGCCATCTCCTGCTGTAATAATCGGTCTGCACAGAGGAAGAGTGCCACTATGAGATCGAGAGGGTGAATGTTGTCTGCTCTTTCAACTTTGCTGTCAAGACAAAAGATGTCATCATTATCCGCATGAGTATTTAGGAAGGGTGTACTGTTCCTGCATTCCGCATTTATTGTTAACAGCTTTCTGAGAAACCACAGTGGAATTTCTTCCACAGATGTAACTGCTTCTTCATATATGCTGTTCTTGTTGATCTCCAAGAGAGACTGAAGACTGAGCTTGTTAGGATAGTATTTTTGCAGTCCAAGTTTGGAGATGAAACTGAGCAATACTGACAGGGGAAAGAGAAGAGAAGATTTTTTTCAGTTCTATGTTAGTCATCGTGTATACATATGCAATAGTCTGTGTGTTCGAAACCGCATACTGCTCGTACTACTCATACTAACTCCGCCCCCAAATTGAGTGTATACTGCGTTCACACTGGGTAGTGAATTTAGTGAATGCGAGAAATGCCCAGATGTAAACTTTATTTTGTAAACTAAATGTTTGTTCATCTTTGATGAAGGTCAGGGCTTTAACAAACCCAGGGGGCGGCCGCCTCAGTCTCCGAAAACACCAACACAGATTTACAAACAACTAACACATAATGGGACTACGCCCAGTTACTTTATCAGCGGAAAAAATCCATTGAAGCATACATCAACATTTCACTCGCTTTTAACCTGCCTTTTAAATGCTCCCACTGTCACTGTCAGTATTCTTTATAATATAAAGAATACATTACATGAATTGATCCCTTTGTCAAAAATGGACTAATGACATCATCATATGGTGGAAAACATGAACAATTTCAAATTTCATGTGTGGTGTTCAGAATGTAACCATTTTTTTTTTCTAAATTGCATTATTCTATACAGTAAATAATCAGAATTTTTAAAATGTGGTTTGAATGGGTTTCCATTGGCCAAAGAAACAAATATAACTGTTTGATGTAAAAAGCATAATATGGAAATATTTTATGTGCTAAGTGAAAATTTAGATCAGATGAAAGTCCAGATCCTCTGCAAATTTGATTTGATACACTACAACCCAGCTAGAATTATTAAAGAAAAGAAAGCATGGTGGCCAAAAAATGCCACCATAGTAACCAGAGGGTTGAAGCGGCTGGCTGACATTTTTATATATATAAAATGTTCTCTCCCTCTCACTGACCCCCTTGATGAGCTCAGCTCAGCTCAGTAGTACAAACAAAATAATTGTTTAAATATTTTAGAATTACAGTTATTCAGCGATTGTTATTATGTTATTTTGCAATGGAAATGGCACAAAGACTTTAGATTTACACATAGAAAGTAGACGGATTAAATGCACGCAAGTGCAGTAACAGTCTTTGGTCATATGTTAGCCGCTGGTGTTATTGCTGAGAGCCGTGGATGCTTTCTCATCATGCGGTAACTTGCATTTGTCCGTGTGTGTGGTGTCTTTGGGGAATACCTGCCGTGCTCGGCTCCATTCTTGTTGTCGTGTTTGTTGTCGATACAGTCACTGGTTTTTCACCATAAGGCACCACTGCTGTGAAACCTTCAAGTGAAAATGAACAAGATGGTCATTTTTACAAAAACATGAGATTCTCGTTAATATATAAAGATTATGGCAATTTCTCTGATTCTTACCTGACATCCGACAGCAGACACCTCAGACTGAGTCTCTGTGCAGTGCTTTTAAGAAGTGCAAATAGAAACCAAAAGCATTTGACAAACCTGATCGGCTGGTTCCTACAGATTATTCAGAACAATGTGAAGAACCACTTCTGTGCTACAAGGGTCGCTGCCAGGGACTTTCCAGTTAGCAATTTGGTTCCCAGAAATCACTGATATTTCTTCACTTCCTTTTCCAGGTGGACAAAGATTTTTGGTGACATAGAAAAACATCGAATCCGTCCGTGATCGACGCGGCTCCTCCTGAAGTGGGTGAAAGGGACACTGTAACCAGTTTGTCCCGTCACTGGACATGAGGTGTGTGAGCATCAGTATGTCAGTGTTTTAGAAACTCAAACAACATGAAAATCTTCAACAGAAGAATCATGGCCGGCAGTTAAGCCGCCTGTTGAGAAGCACCAGTGTCAACCACTGGAGCACCACGCCCCCTACAGGCAACTGGAGATATTACCATCCCTTAGAGAGCCAGTTCATAGCTTTGACGTTGACAATCGTGGAATAGTGTCACAGTGTCAGCAGCATGTACACACAGAAAAAAGCAATGAATGGAAAGAAAAGGGTCATAGGAACTGCAGAAGTATAAGAAATAAATAAGATAACATGTAACAAAAACATGGCAATTGCTGTGTGTTTACAGATACTGTGATACTGTGATACATGAATCATTGAAGTGATGTTTTCCGTAACTCATACATGTCCAAAGTCCGGCCCCTGGGCCAGTCACGGCCCGCGCTCACGCTTCTTACGGCCCGCACCCTGGTCCTCTAATGTATTATTTATGGCCCGCTAGCACTGTCACACAGAATCCTAAAAAACGGAACAGCTGAAGGCCTCGATGGTGGTTGTTGGACCTGGATGGATCTATGTGGACCTTGTCGGTGGTTGTTGGACCTGGATGGATCTATGTGGACCTCGTTGGTGGTTGTTGGACCTGGATGGATCTTGGTGGACCTGGTTGGTGGTTGTCGGACCTGGATGGATCTAGGTGGACCTGGTTGGTGGTTGTC
>CAESWR010001248.1:25011-45705 GCA_903171835.1 Mullus surmuletus
GGGGGTGATGTATGAAAGAGTAGCTAAAAATAGTCAATGAATGTCTCTAAAGACATCATGGAGGAATCACCTCAGCAGCCTGTGGCGGAGAAACGTTTGTGTGTGTGTGTGTGTGTGTCTGTGTGTCTCTCTCTCTTTCTTTTAGTGACTCATATTGATCGACATGCAGATGTTTAGGTTTCACCTGAACATACTCGAGTGTGTTTGTGGTGTATCACTGCAGCTCATTGTCATTGACACCATGTAGGTGTACACACACACACACACACACACACACACACACACACACACACACACAGATGCTCAAACTGCACTCTCAGCAGCTCTTGGACTCAGCAAGTTTTTGGCCTTGGGGAAGAGCAGAGTGATGTCATGAGCTGTGTGTGTGTGTGTGTGTGTGTGTGAGTGTGTGAGAGTGTGTGTGTGTGTGTGTGTGTGTGTGTGTGTGTGTGAGTGTGTCAGTGTCACAGTAACCAGCTGATATCTGCAGCATTGGTGACGTCATCAGCTGTCAAGAGTTGTGTCTGGGGTCAAAGGTCACTCCGTCAGCTGCCTGTAGCTGCTCAAGTGGACTTCCCGATGTGGTGCGCTCTCACCGGCTGTCCTCCTCTGATTGGGCGAGCCCAGATCATGTGACCGTTACCTGCTTCCATTCCAGCCTCATCCCCCATGATGTAATGCAAAACCCACGATAGCAATGTGCTGATGTCATTGTACTTTCTGTCACCAAAGCCTTAATAAATCGATGGAGTGTGTGTGTGTGTGTGTGTGTGTGTGTGTGTGCGCGCGTGTGCGCGTGCGTGCGTGCGTGTGCACGTGTGCGCAAGCGCGTATGTGTGTGACATCTCATTAACAGTGGTGGTCTGACAGGCAAGTCGAGTCAGGTCTGAATCATGTTGAAAATTAATTTGCACAGGAAGTGTGTTTCTGGGGGGTGGAGCCTCTGGAGGAGGTGTGTGTGTGCGTGTGCGTGTGCGTGCGCTGCAGTTTCATCAGTGTGCTGGTCAGCACTGTCTGCATGCAGCAAGCAGGTTCCGGTTTAGAACCTCAGGAGTCTTCCCATCATGTTCCCCTCATGTTCTCATCGTGTTCTCATCGTGTCCTCATGATGGTCCCCTCATGTTCTCATGGTGTTTTTTTATGTTCCCCTCATGTTCTCATCGTTTTCTTCATGTTCCCCTCATGTTCCCATTGTGTTCTTGTCTTGTTCTAATGATGTTGCCCTCATGCGCTCATCGTGTTCTCATGATGTTCCCCTCAAAATGTCATCATGTTTCTCTTATGCAGTCATCGTGTCCACAGTGTGACCCCCATGTTCTCATCATGTTCCCCTCACGATCTCATTAGGTTTCCTGCATGTTCTTATCATGTTCTCATGTTCCCATCATGTTTGCCTCAAGATGTCATCATGGTCTCACCATATTCACCTTGTGTTCCTCTCATATTCCCCTTCTGCCCTCCAAGTCTCTGATCTGTGTTCTGTCTTTGGTGCCCTCCCGGGACCACAGGTAACAAGCGAGGGGGCGGGGCTTCATCTCATCGGCAGCAAAGGTCAGAGGTTGCTGTGATCTCACACCTTCTCATCAGCTGAACTCTTGTAATGTGACTCTGACAGGGATTGGAAGGGCCGAGGGAGGAGGTCAAAGGTCAAGGATCACAGTGACATCACCGTCTTACATAAGGCTGATTAAAGTGATGAGTCTCTGTGATGATGAAGCTGTCGTCGCCGTGGAGACGGCGGCCGTGCTGAGTGACGGTGGTGGCTATCGGACTAACGACTCCTTTCCTGGCGGTGCCCGTTACTCCTCCAGCCGCCGTTACATGTGTGAGAACCTGGGCGAGGAAGGCCACGCCCCCTCGCCGCCGCTGCCTGCTCCTCCTCTCTGGAGAGCTGGCCTGCTTTTCTCTCTTATGGAGGGAGACAAAGGGGGCGGAGCTGCCTTCATTAACTGCCTCATTAGTGGTGCGACTGTGAGGAGGAGTGGCGTGCGTAACCTTGACACACATCTTCATCATCATCTTCATCATCATCTTCATTGTCTTCCTCTGTGAATCTGCAGCAGACAAACCAAAGAGCTGATTGGATGCTGAATGCATCATCTGTTGCCTGGTAGATTTCTGAAGCTCATCATTGCTCCTCTTCTCCTCCTCCTTCAGCCTCTTCTTCCCTTCATCCTCCTCATCCTCGCACCACATGTT
Source organism: Mullus surmuletus (assembly GCA_903171835.1). NCBI lineage: Eukaryota > Metazoa > Chordata > Actinopteri > Syngnathiformes > Mullidae > Mullus > Mullus surmuletus. Next base: position 27,211 of record CAESWR010001248.1, read on the forward strand.
CTTTTTTTGAGAAACCTCACAGTGGAAACATAGTTCGATGTCTCTGATCTCTCTGGGTGTGATGGTTGGATTTCTTCGACCCTTTGTGGTTTCACGCTGCCGTTCCTCTCAAGTTCCTCCCGGCCGCCACCCAGAATCCTCGTCTGATCGGAGGCTGACAATGTGTTAACAAGGGAGTGGAAATATCAGTGTTAGAGACACGCGCGCACACACGTCAAGCAACAACCAGTTCAGGTGAATCCACAGTCTCCTCACACCCCCCTGCTGGTCAGACAGGAGGATCGTAGCTTGTCCTTTCCTTCTTGTGACCCGTGTGTGTGTGTGTGTGTGTGTGTTTTGCAGGTCTGGTGAAGCTCGGAGTTCACTGTGTTACCTGTCAGAAAGTCGCCATCAAGATCGTCAACAGAGAAAAACTCAGCGAGTCCGTCCTCATGAAGGTGAGAAACGTGTGTGTATGTGTGTGTGTGTGTGTGTGTCAAAGATCCATCTGGGTGGTCTATATCTCTGGACGTTCGCCACTGCCATCCTAGCGTGTGTGACAGGCGGGTTCTAAATGGTTCTGGGTCAGCCAGTTTGATGGGAGGTCCGGACCACTGCGCAGGACCAGCACTCCCAGCAGAACCTGCGCCTCCTCACTGCTCTGATCCAGATCTCTGTGGAACCAGGAAGCCGGCTCTCAGCTGCCTAACTGCTCCCAGTTTCCACTCTGGATCTGTGTGCTCTCATCAAAGGGGCCTTCACGGGGCCATTTTGCAAGAGCTCTGGTTGGTCAGTAGGCATCTTTCATTCGTGCTGAGCTCTGATCCTGAACATGAGCTGCTCCGGAGCAGGTGAGGCCTCCTGTGTATGTTACCATGGCAACATACCCTGATAAAAAGAGATACCCCTTCGTGAGAACCAGAGTGAACCCTGAAGCGGCCTCGCTCCGACCAGATCCAGCTGGGGGTCCAGACATCTGCTGACCCCCCTGACCCACAGGAGGGGGCGGAGCTTGCTCAGTCAATAGTGTCTACACAGCATTGATCAGTTTATGTGTGTGTGTCTGACAGATGTTCTATGTGTGTGTGTGTGTGTGTGTGCGCGTGTGGGCAGGTGGAGCGGGAGATTGCCATCCTGAAGCTCATCGAACATCCTCATGTCTTAAAGCTGCACGACGTCTACGAGAACAAGAAATACCTGTAAGTGCTGCTGCCAGGTTGCCATGGCAACCTTCATTCATTTGTCTGCTGCCTGATCACTGCGGTGATTGTCACCCGTGATAGGTCATGCTTTAGTGTCAGTCGGCCCCAGCTGTGATAAGCCACGCCCCCCGCCTTAAAGTGACCTGCAGGAGGTGCTGCAAACACACACACTCACACACTCACACACACATGCACACATGCACACACACACGCACACACACACACAGAGACACACGCACACACACACACACTCACACACTCCTCCACTGGAACCTGTTATTGTGTTGATGATTCCTCCTGGTTCAATAATTGATTAAGGCGGCGGCGGCGGCGACGGCGGCGGCACACGATCCAGGATTTGTTTTCTTGGTGTTGCTGTGACAACGACCCACAAATCAAATGGCAGTGTGACAGCTGAGCTCCGGAGAATCCTGGTGAACGAGGACGAGGACGTTTCTCCTCCTTCGTGTTAAATTTGTCAAACTTAATTTGTAATCAAATAATTTCTCTTATAACGTTTAAACTTTGTCAAACTCATTTTCCTCCAAGATTTTAGTTTTATTTTCAACACATTTACTGAGGTTTGGAGGTGCAGCATAATCATCACTGCTGTGTTTAGTTAGTGGATAAAAGTGCAAACACGATGACCTCTGGTGACCTCAGATCAAGTTCCATACGTGTGTTTTGAAGGAGGCTTACTGAAACAGCAGCGCATCTCCTAGACCTGTGTGACCTCTGACCTCTGCAGGTACCTGGTGCTGGAACACGTGTCTGGAGGCGAGCTCTTCGACTACTTGGTGAAGAAAGGGCGGCTCACACCCAAAGAGGCCAGAAAGTTCTTCAGACAGATCATTTCCGCACTGGACTTCTGCCACAGTCACTCCATATGGTGGGTGCTTCTGCTCCTCAGATCTCCTCAATGTTCCTCAGAGTTCTGCTCCTCACTGGTCCACAGTGCTCTTCCACGTTACTCCAGCTCGGTTTTGGTTGGATCTTTGTGTTTGTCTCCTGCAGCCACCGAGATCTGAAGCCAGAGAACTTGTTGTTAGACGAGAAGAACAACATCAGGATTGCGGACTTTGGCATGGCGTCTCTGCAGGTCGGGGAGAGTCTGCTGGAGACCAGCTGTGGGTGAGTCAGTCCACGCTAAAACAAAAAGCCCAAAGACACCAAATGTCTCCCAATGCTCCTGAAACAGCAGAGTTTGATTGTTTGATCTTGGTTTCCATGGTGACATGGCTGCGTGTCAGGTTGAGAGAGAAAGCTCTGAGACAAATAATAAGCAGAAACTAAGATGGTTGAGGAGATCAGAGCTGTTTTCAGAGCATTTTAAAACACTTCTCACATCAGCAGCCAATCAGGCGCCTGGGAGGTTCTCTTTAAGCTCCGCCCCTCAAAGCTCAGTCGGGAAGGAAGGGAGGAAACGAAGGAAGGAGGTGATGTGAAGACAGACATGTGACTCCTCCTCCTCCTTGGCTGTAACCACGCCTCTTCTTGTCAGCTGACCCTGAGCCATTTGTTCACTTCCTGCTTCAGCAGCCAATCAGCCACATGGGAACAAAGAGCTGATTTCTTCCCTCTGTCCAGCGGTTTATAACATTATGTAACATCATCCACAAAAGCCCTCCACACCGGGCTGTGTGTGTGTGTGTGTGTGTGTGTGTGTGTGTGTGTGTGTGTGTGTTTCTAATTGCATGTATGTCTGCCTCTCATTCAGATCTCCTCACTATGCCTGCCCGGAGGTCATCAGGGTAAGAGCTCTCTCTATGTCTTTTTTTTTTGTGAGGTGACGGTAGCTCCGCCCCCTCAGGCGTCATATTACATCATAACACGCATGCCAACTTTGTTAGTGGCATGATACTGTGTGTTTCCATCTCCTTCAGCTTCGGTAGAAACAAACACATTAAGGTGATGCAGGTAAACACATCAGTGTGTGTGATCCATCACAGCCTGATTTGACGATTGATCGATTGATTAATTAGACCTCAGCAACACAATCATCAAGGTTCAATAGAGAAAATAAATGAAAGGAAACACAAGATGTAAAGACTTCAAAACTGCTCTGAAGAAACAAAGACACCACACAAAGAGCCAAACTGATGCTTGCAAGGAATTCTGGGAAACTGGACATTCCCCTGAGTGGGCGGAGCTTTCTCCAACTGATGTCTGTGATCTCTGCAGGGGGAGAAGTACGACGGCAGGAAGGCGGACGCCTGGAGCTGCGGTGTCATCCTGTTTGCATTGTTAGTGGTGAGTGACCTCTAGTGACCTCCAGGCAGGAGATCAACACACGTTTGGCTCCAGTGTGATGATGTCAGCGTTCACACACCTCCACCAGTGTGGGAAGGGGGAGCTTGTGGCTCCTCTGAGGAGTGTGAAGGTCAAACAGCTGGAAACCTGAGAGGATTGCGCGGCCGGTCTCACGCTCTGCTCCTCTGTGTCTGCAGGGGGCGCTGCCCTTTGACGACGACAACCTGAGGAACCTGCTGGAGAAGGTGAAGCTGGGCGTCTTCCACATGCCTCATTTCATCCCTCCGGATTGCCAGAACCTGCTGCGCGGCATGATCGAGGTGGACGCCACCAAGAGGCTGACGGTGAGCGTGCCGCCGCCGCCAAGTCCTGTGTTTAAAGGGCTAGTTGGTGTTTTTCTCCATGAAGTTGTATGAGCTCCTCACCATCAGTGAGCTTCATCAGCAGTGACTTTTCCTCCACTGCGTCCCGTGAGCCGAGTTCCAGCCCGGTTTCTCTGTTGCAGAAAGTAGTTCCTCTAGTTGCTTGAGTCACACGGATGAAGAGTTTGGCTCCAAAAAACAACTTCATGTCAAAAAATCCCAACTATCCCTTTAATGCTAACGGTGTCTCGTCCATTCCCTGTGGCAGCCGGTGGTCATAGTCGTGCGATGTCATGTGACGGTGTGATACGAGCGTGGTGGGCGGGGCCTCTGATGGCCATCTCTTGTTTGTGTTGCAGTTGGAGCAGATCCAGAAGCACACCTGGTACCTGTGAGTATCTCCACCTCCCATCATAGCCACGTTCACGCATCATCTTAGGTGGTCTCTCAAAACACGGCGTCTTTTATGGCAGGGCCGGGAAGAACGAGCCGGAGCCGGAGCAGCCCCTCCCCCGCAAGGTGGCCATCAGGACACTGGCGGCGGCGGAGGAGATCGACCCTGACGTCCTGGAGAGCATGCACTCACTGGGCTGCTTCAGGGACAAGGACAAGCTGACCAAAGACCTGCTGTCTGAGGAGTGAGTGGGGAAGGGGGCGGGGCTTGTAGCCGTGACGGACAGCTGCTGGCGAAGCTCCGCCCCTCCTCCTCCACTCTCACACCCTCCTCTGTCTCCTCGCAGTGACAACCAGGAGAAGATGATCTACTTCCTGCTGCTGGACCGGAAGGAGCGCTACCCGAGTCACGAGGACCAGAACCTGCCGCCACGCAACGAGATCGGTAGGCACGCACACACACACCCACACACACTACATACACACACACACACACACAAAACACACTATGCACCCACACACCAAACACACACTACATACACACACACACACACCAAACACACTATGCACCCACACACCAAACACACACTACATACACACACACACACACACACACACACCAAACACACACTACATACACACACACACACACACACACACACACACACACATACACCAAACACACCCCTTATACTCCAAATCGGGGGGCCCTGATGGTTTGTCTGACCACTCTTACTGTGCCCTTTGACCCCGGCGGCGGTTCTCAGCAGACCCCCCCAGGAAGCGCGTGGACTCACCCATGCTGAGCCGCCACGGCAAGCGCCGGCCGGAGAGGAAGTCGATGGAGGTGCTGAGTGTGACGGAGGGCGGCTCGCCCGTCCCCGTGCGCCGCGCCATCGACATGGCGACACATGGCCAGAGGTAGGAGGGGCCTGCACGTGGGCGGGGCCTGCAAGGCGTTCAGTCAGCAAAACACAGCTTTGAGGTGTATGACACCGTGTATTTGATGGGGGTCGAGCAGAGGTGGGTGGAGCTTCCCTCTGCAGTCAAATACATGAAATATAGTCTGGGGGGGGGGGGCAGGAAGTGGGCGGCACTGAGCCATGATGGAGGAGGTGCATGAGTGTGAACATGAAGCATGCAATAAGAGGAGGAGGAACCAGGCTGTGATATCCAGCAGGGGATTGTGGGACATTTAGTTTTTAGCTGTCAGACTCATCAAACACTGAGACGCCAAGCAGAGACGGATCGACAAGTCACAGGAGCTTCTGATCCGATTCCTTCGGCGCCTTTTGAGCAGCAGCAGAACCAGGAAGTTGGGTCTTAGCGTGTGTGCAGCATCATGGTCCGGACTCCGGGAACATCTGCCCACACATGATGACCCGCGCTAGCAGGAAGCTGACTGTCCTCCTCGCCTCCAGCAGGGGGCGTCAGCGGCTGCACAGTGAGCCGTAGATGCTTCAGGGCGGAGCTAACAGCTGCTGACTTAACAAACATGAGCATGTTGGTCTCCAGCGAGACCAGAGCAGCTTCAGCATGTCGGAGATAAACATTAGCATCTGTCAAACGTGAGGATGCGTGTGGTTCCAGCGCTGTCAGCTGAGTGCTGCATGTGTCGGCTCCGCCCCCCCTGATGTGACGTCTCTCTATCTGTCTCTGGGTTTTTTTTTGTCTGCCCCCTTTCAGCAAATCAGTGTTCAGTAAAAGCTTGGATATCACAAACGCTAACTGCAGCAAGGAGGAAAGGTACTGTCATGTTCGGCCGGCGCCGCTTCGTCATCTCCATCCCGCTGCTTTGTTTATAGCATCATTCCTTCACGTCCATCAGTGGCTCCGCCCACGTCATTCACTTTTAAGTGTTGCATGTTAGCTGGCAGTTACTCTGTGCTCATTAACACAAAGAAACAAAACATAGAGATCAGACACCAACGTTCTGGGATTGGAAGGAACAGTTGATGTTTTCCTCCCGAGCAGCTCAGTGGAACCTTCAGGCAGAAAGCTGCAGTTCACTAAGTGGCCACTTGAGGCTGCTGTGGTGACATCAGTTACTCACCTCTGCTGTAGTGGTTAGCTTCGCGGTGTTAGCATCAGTGAAAATGGTAGCTTGTTGATACCGAATCTCCATGGCAACCGGTTCATCCAACCACCTGCCTTGTTTTTATAGAAACGCTCTGCAGAAAAGAAAAAAGTAATGTTCTCTTCACTGCGAGAGAAACAGATGAATATCGATCTTCTATTTAATGTCAGAAAAAAGGCACCCGCTCACTTTCTGTAGCCACTTCCTGTTTGGGCCCCGCAGGGAGGGAAGATTTTTAGGTCAACTTGTCCTCCTCCTCCTCCTCCTCTCCCACCAGCTCTGCACCTCTTTGCTACAGTGTGTGTGTGTGTGTGTGTTTGTGTGTGCGTGTGGTCTTGTGCAACATCACTCTTGTTGCTCCGCCCACTCTGGACGAGGCCGCTGACGCCGTCACAGCCTGAGAAGATTAGCATAAATTACTGGCTGAGACGCAGATGGAAGTGAGACTGAATGGTCCTTTATACACACACCACAAACACACACACACACACACACACACACTGTGAAGTGTCTCCATGCCGCCGTTTCAGGGGCGTGACCTGTATGAGAGCCAGCTGAGCGTTTACAGGGGGAGGAGTTATTTAGGAGATTTCATGATTGGTCTTCTGATTGGCTCCTGTTGGCCCCTCCCACCTGCAGCTCATCGGTCTCCTGTCGTGTCAGTTTTCCTCTGGCATGACGGTGTTGCTTCTAAAATGCTGCACAGTAGATAAAAAAATATAAACATGGAACAGAGGCCATCTTTGTTAGTGTGATGACATCATCACCTCAGGAAGGAGACAAACAACAGCGTCTCCACACTGAGGAGCAAATTATGACAATCAGGCTACCATGGGTGTGTGTGTGTGTGTGCGTGTGTGTGTGTGTGTGTGTGTGTGCACTTTTAAACGTGATTTACTGTTTTCATTTTCACTCCCAACAAAGGAAAATTGTCTAGGGACGATTAAACCCAAAAGTCTTAATGACTGAGAAGATGCACATTGATTTGTCAGTGTGTGTGTGTGTGTATGTATGTGTGTGTGTGTGTGTGTGTGTGTGTGTGTGTGTGTGTGTGTGTGTATGTGTGTGCGTGTGTGTGTATGTGTGTGTGTGTGTGAGCTGCTGCTCATGGTGCCAGCTAAGCTCCTGGGTCGTAGTTCTTAGCCTTGTTAGCAGACCATCTTCCTCATCTTCATCACTAAACTTCATCTCCAGTTTGTCAGCTTCGTCTGTGCTGGACATCATCACTGTGTGTGTGTGTGTGTGTGTGTGTGTGTGTGTGTGTGTGTGTGTGTGTGTGTGTGGGTGTGTGTGTGTGTGTGTGGTCTCAGTCTGGTGGAATTGTGTGTGTGATCAGAAGCCTTTACGACTGAGCGGGCGGTGGAACAGTCCTGCTGTCTGTTGGCGCCCCACGCTTAAAAGTGGGCGGAGCTTGTGAGAGGCTGGGCGGGGCCTCACACTCGCTCAGGGACCAATCCAACATCTGCTGCTCAGTCATGAAGGTTTGGTGGGCAAATGCTGAAGGTTCCTCACCTTGCTGAGATCAATTGTGTGTGTGTGTGTGTATCTGGGTGTTAATGTGTGTGTGTGTGTGTGTGTGTGTGTGTGTGTGTGTGTGTGTGTGTGTGTGATTAGATCGCGGTCCATCAGCGGTGCGTCCTCCGGCCTCTCCACCAGCCCCCTCAGCAGTCCTCGGGTAAGTGTCCGACCTTTTCCCACAATGCACCTGCACCCACTCTGGCTGTGCTGGTACGTTGCTGAACACACACACGCACGCACACACACACACACACACACACACGCACACACACACACACACACTACCCGGCGCCACTCCTGAGGTTCTGCGGCTGTGAGTGCTCACAGGAAGCTGGTTCCTGTCGACGTGCCTCTCTGGTGATGCGATCACGAGTTCTCAGCTCACAGTGCAGCTGTTTGACTCCTGTTCTTTAGTGGGAAAATATTTCAAGCCTTTTTGTCAAGATTTTTGTTCTTTTTTTGATCAGCTTTGACCTTCAGAGATGTTTGTTGATTCATGCTCCTGTGAGACGCGTCAGCAACGTTCACAGATCAAAGTCTTAGATGTGACATCGATGTACCTTCAGAGTCTGAGAGCAGCCACTAACCCCCAACAGGAAGTGAGGTCACAGTCAGGGTCACTCTGAGCGCACTGAGAGCTGAGCTCCCAGCGATGGGAGCGGGATCACACACAGACGCATGTCACATGAGCTGATGCCACGGCAACAAGCCCCACCCCCCGACTGCTGCTGCTGGTCCTTCATCCCACAGCATCTCAGCATCACAGCCGCTCTGCATGGGAAGCTCCGCCCGATAGCTTCCAGCTGCTTAACCTGCTGCCAGAGTTAGGGATGCACCGACCAATCAGCTCCTCAGGGCTGTAACTCTGTATTTGTGTCACACAAGCTCCTTTATTGTCCCTGTTATGTAGTAACACATAATCACCACCAGAGGAAGGTGTTTGTTAGCCATTAGCTGCCAACTGTCAGAAGAGCATGTTGCTAGTTACAGAATTCAGGGTCTAATCTGTTTCCTCCAAAGTCAGCTGCTTCTCAGGGAAAGTAGAAGAAGTTTAGCTTGTGTAGCCCCGCCCCCATCACCACAGGGCGGAGCTTGGGGCGGGGCTTCACTAAATGATAGTCACAAACTGTTGCTAGGCACCTTATAACACAGAGCGTGTCAGCTGCTGGGTGACAGGAAGTCGGGTCAGCAGGTTTGATCTCGGTGCATCTCTACAGTTGATGAGTCACGACTGCTCCACTGCTGCGTCCTGATTGGCTGATCACTCTGCTAATCGCATGTTCTGTTCTTCTTTCTTTCTTGCACTCTCACCTCCTCCTGCCTGCTCCGCCTCTCCACCCATCTGCCACGCTCCTTTTTCCTTTTTTTTTTAAATTTCCTGCTGTGCTGGTTTTTTTTGTTTTTATTTTGTTAACTGGAATAAACCTTTTTTGGACTGCGGTGTCTCTGTGGGCGTGGCCTCTGCATGACCAATCACAGCCCACCCGGCGATTCTTCATCCCGCCCCAGTCCCCCGACCTTTGTCAGTCCCCCAACTGCAGCCCCACCCACTCCACCGAGCTCCGGTTTAATGGGGTGGGGCCTCGTACGCCCAACTCATACCAGCCAAAGATGGGGTCCCCCCTCATGCACCCGCGCACTCAGACCCTTCCCGCCAAGCCCAAAATGTGCGAGAAGCCCCTGCAGACCACCCGGTCCAACCCTCTCCCCAGCACCGTACAGCTCCCCTCCACCCCCAAGTCTGAGCCCTCCATCCCCAGCCAGCCGCTGGCCCCCCACGTTCCCATCAGCCCCCGGGTCAGGCGTCACCCGCCTCTCACCGTGCCCCACAAGCTCTCCATCCCGCTGTCTCCCGCGCCCCCGATGTCGCCCCTCCGCCGCCACCACCTCCACCCTGACCACAACGGAAAATCTGTCCCCATCACACAGGTGACCCCTCACCCCTCCCCCAGAGGTAGTCCTCTCCCCACCCCTAAAGGCACCCCGGTGCACACCCCCAAGGACAGCCCGACGGGCACGCCCAGCCCCACGCCGCCGCCCAGCCCCTCCATGGGGGGCATGCCCTGGAGGACGCGCCTCAACTCCATCAAGAACAGCTTCCTGGGCTCGCCACGCTTCCACCGCAGGAAAATGCAAGGTAGCATTGGGGGGGGTTTCATGTTTTCTGCGCAGATGGTATGACCTTTGTCTGTGTCAGGGCTTTGAATCCAGCTCTGTGATTGGCTGCTGCTGGATGATGAGCCGAGTCGGCTCCCTTGCAGCCCTCATCAGCATGCTAATGGATTCAGCAGAAGGTGTTGCGTTGCGGTCGCTCAGGGGAGCAGACAGCAGCCGCGTCTCGGCTCTTAATAAGGATGTTTAGCTGAAGTTCGCTTTATTAGCAACAATCAGGCGCCTGCGGCCGCTTGTACCACGCTCAATGATCTCATTAGAGCGAGGAAAATCAGCCTCTCAACTTCCTTTATGGTTTATTTTGTGCTGCCTCCGGAGCTGCTCTCATAGCACCATCGAACACCAGCAGACAAACTGATAATGGGAAAATAATCTCATCCCCACGACAGATTGTTATTTTTATTGGATCTGAAAACATATGTGACCAGTTTAGCTCATGTTGACGATTGAACCCTGTGATCTTTCACCCACAGTTCCCACGCAGGAGGACATGTCCAGCCTGACCCCGGACTCGTCTCCAGAGTGAGTCCAGCAGCACCATTTTGTGAAGTCGTGCCTTCTGAACCTGTTCTAGTGTTGGGGGTAGCACCCCAGATACCCATCAAAGGTGGCCAAAGATGGATGCAAGCACTCTGAGCAAACACCTAGCACTGGTTGCCTGGCAACATTGAAGGCCTCCAAACGGGCCTTTCATGTCTTTCTGAGCATCGTCGCCAGTCAGGAGTCACATGTTCTGGATCAAGGCTTACCTGTTAGTAACTGAACTAGCGCATTTTAGTATCATACCTTTGGTGAGCTCTGGTGTGTGGCATGGCTGAGTGCAGGCATGTCTCCTCATGTTCAGCCCTCCATGAGCGCATTCTGACATCGTTACATTAGGATGAGGATCAAAGTTTGAAGTCAGGCCATCAAAGACAGACAGAGAACTGAGGCCCGGTGCTGTGAGGTCGCCTGGCTGGTAGCTCTGGGAGCTTCAGTCCAGGAGGTTCCTCCCTGTTCCCCCTACGTGATGGAGGTCTCCAGCAATGCCTTCCCTCCATCTAAACACCAGCCAAAGCATGTCACTTTCTGAAGGCCTTTCCCAGAAGAGAGAAGACCCTCGAGATGGGGTTGGTCTTCTGCTGTGTCATCAGATGCTTTTTTATGGATGAGATAATAAATTCTTCAGTTGTTGGTTCCTGTAAATAAATCAGCAGCTGCACCAACCTTACGTTGCCCCAGTTTTTGCAAAGTCCCTTACAAATGATCTTGTCAATAGTCTCCATTGTTTCTGCTGTGACTTGAAAGTCAATGTCCTTGACCTCAGCCCAGACCTTGTCAAACAGCTGCTGCATGGTGGCCTTGGTGGCTTCCAGGTACCTGCTCTGGACCTTCCTCCTCTTGAATATGCGGGTTATGATGCAGTCCACCAGAATCCGCACAGCCATCTTCTTTCTTTCCATGTGGACGAGGTTCTGCGAGGATGAAGGCTCGGCAGCCTCAGGAGAGACTGCCTTCTCTGTCAGAACCTCTGGTGGTGCTTCTGTCGGTACCTCTTCCAGGACCTCTGTTGGTACATCCGGCAGCACCTCTGTCTGCACCTCTGTGATCGACGATATCTCTACCAGCCGGTTTTGTGCCAAGAGCTCGGTCTCTGTCAGCGCCTGGACCACCTTTTTGGTGTGTGGTTCTGCCTGGGTGTGGACCCACCAGTTCATTAGGGACAGGAAGACCGTGCTGATGCAGTGAGTGCAGTTCATGGCATTCTCCATCTCTTTGGGTGAGGTCCTCCTCTGCTCTGCCTCAGGGACGTCCTCTGGTACGGCGTCACCGGAGTTGATGCAGCTGGTGATGGTCTCGTTGAGCTGTCTGGTGAAGTTCACGTCGTGACCTTCCAGCCTGGAGTAGCAGTGCTGCTCTGTCGCCGTCTGCGTGCCTTTGTCCTCTGTGTCAAACAGAGCGTCGACTGTGTCGAGGAGTGACTGCACGGACTTCCTGCTTTCTTCGTCTGACGACTGGCCCAGCAGGGATTTCTTTGGCTGCGCCACCAAGCGGAGGATGCACGCTCTGGCGCAGCACTTTGCAATGAAGGTCTTTATCTTCTTTGCCACGTCTTTCACACTCACTTTGCACTTGCGTTTGATTGTTTTGCTGGCATCAGCCGGCTCCTCCAGCTGTTCGTCCTCCCCCGTAATCGACTTTGTGAGGTCCACCGCCATGCTCTTGATCTCCCGGCTAGCTTGAGTCTGCAGCAGCAGGTACTCTGCGTCCGCCACGTCCTCCAGAAGCGGCTCTGTGACGATCTTCACCTCCTCTCTAATGATGTCCTGGACAGCTTTGGCGGGAGCAGCCACAGAGCTGTCGTCCATCGGGGCCGTGTCCTCTGCTACCACAGTGGCCACCATGTCCAGATGGGCTTTGGCCCACCTCCCCCTCTTCTTCTTCTTCCTCGTCTTTGATTTGGGCACACACGTGGTCTGCATCAGCTTTTTCAGCATGGCCAGTGCATATCGAAGCATGTCCCTCAGTCTCTGGGCGGGCGTTAGGCGCTTGTTGATGGTCGCCTCCCTGTTGCCAGCAGCGCCGAGCATAGAATTGACGGTTTCTGAAACTTCTTTAACCACATGATCCTTCAAGAGCACGGCGTGTGCGGAGGAGCTGTCTCGGACGCCCAGAACCATTGCAAAGCTCTGAGAGAGCGTGCTGCCAAGGCTGGCGTGGACCTTAGCTTCGGTGACCAAAAACGGAGACTTCTGAAGAGCCGTGAGAAAAACGTTGGTCAAGGACGCCACGATGTTCATGAGTAGCTCTGCCAGCAGGAAGGTGGTGGTGTGGTCAGGACAGCCCGTCCTCAGCAGCTGCCACTGTTCTGGCGTCATCCTCCCAAAGAAGGACTGGATCATGGGCCGGAACGAGTCGGCGTCAAACTCGGGCAGCTCCACGTCCAGCTGGACGTCTCCTAGTCTCCTCACATTGGCCCTCATGGTCGGTGAAGTGTGTTGCATATTTGCCCTGATGTTTCCTCCAGTCATTGATTCCTTCTGTGTTTGAGGTGTCGACTGAAAAGTCACCTTCATGCTCGCTGGAGGTTTCTCCGCCTCATATTGGGGTTCATCGTCCAGCGGAAGGAAACCAATCAAAGGCAGCGGCAGCTGCACAGCCTCTAATGCCTCATCGCCCACAACGCATGGGAGACCTGTTGCTAAGCAGTTCTTGCAGAGCAACGGTTGCTGGGCACTGACCACCAAAGCCACAGAGAGTTGCCAGGATTTTAGGAGCACTGAAACAGTTTGTACAGCCAAAGATGAAACAGTCGTCTTGTCATCATTGTGAATAGAATAGTAGGTAAAGACAAAAATAGAAAAGAATATATACAGATTTTAGGCCCCCGGGGTAGAACAGCTACACAAAATGATTTCAAGTGCAGACTTTTGTGGTTCTGTGATGTTGACCTCAGCATGCCTTCCTCCTGCAGACTGGCCAAGAAGTCGTGGTTCGGTAACTTCATCAACCTGGAGAAGGAGGAGCAGATCTTCATTGTGATCAGAGACAAACCTCTCAGCTCCATCAAGGCTGACATCGTCCACGCCTTCCTCTCCGTGAGTCCTCACTCTGCTGATTGGGGGGAAAAGTGAGCAATATTCACGCCCATTTCTGCAAGAAAACAGGATTCTGCAGCTTTTTTGTAGTGTCGAACAAGCTGCTTCCCTTTCAAAATAAGAGCATAAACCATCGACGGAGCAGCGTTTGTTGTCTCAGCATGTTTGCAGCTGCAGACGCTGACGCAGCCAACTGTCGCCGAGTGTTTCCATGCATCACGTCTGCCTGTTTCGTCCGCGTGCTGCGTCTGTCTCTAATGCTGACCCCCCCCCCACAGATACCCAGTCTGAGCCACAGCGTCATCTCTCAGACCAGCTTCCGGGCCGAGTACAAGTCCAGCGCCGGACCCACCGTGTTCCAGAAGCCCGTCAAGTTTCAGGTGGACATCACCTACACGGAGAGCAGCGGCGCCACCAAGGAGAACGGCATCTACTCGGTCACCTTCACGCTGCTCTCAGGTGGGACCAGCAGCAAGGAAGAGGCTAATAATAATCATAATAATATTAGCAATAATAATAGCGATGAAAGTAGTGGTAATAGTGGTGTTGTAGACAATGATGATAAATCTGTTGAAAATAATTGATGGTGTATTTAAAACATTTCATATCACAGAAAATAAGTTGAGTTGAGTTTGATTCAGTAGAAAGTGAAGCTGCATCATCTGAGCTGGTGAGCAGCTGCTTCCTCCTCCTCAGGTCCCAGCCGCCGCTTCAAGCGCGTGGTGGAGACCATCCAGGCGCAGCTGCTGAGCACCGGCGAGCAGCCCGGCGTGCAGCCTCAGATCTCTGGTAAGACCCCCCCCACAGCCCCCACAGCCCCACCCTCCTGCCTCACAGACACGACACGCTGCGCCTCGGACCAGCTCGGCTCGGCTCGGCTCCGCTCCGCTCCGCTCACTGCTTCTAGCATCTCCACGTGCATGAACCTTTCATAGCGCGTGCGCACACACACACACACACACACACTCACACAGAGGATCCACGACCGCCGCTCTTCTTCAGGACGCAGCAGCTCGGTTCACGGCAGAATACGTCTCTGCATGCAGCTTCTCTGCGGAAACCGTGATATTAGAAACAATCCCACAATCCTTTGCTGTGATTTGGGCTGCCTAGAGACGGACGGATCTCTCAAAGAAATATGAAAGACAAAGACTCTTTTTTCTCTGCTTGTCCTTGTTGGTTGTGTGTGACGCTCGTCTCTCTGTGGTTATTGACTTGATAACGCTCCCCTCTGGTGGTGAAGCAGAGCAACACGCACACACACACATACACACGCTGCTGTCAGGTGTGTCAATTTGGGAATCACTAAGTGACAGAAATTAAGTAATAAAAATATTAGAAAAATCAAAATGATTTGGTTTTAGAAAAGGATCCACATAAAAAGATTTCCTGTGTATCGCTCGTCAAAATAAAACAAGTTTCTTACAGACGCGAGAGATGATGATGCAATCAGCTGCAAATCAGCAACACAGATTATTGTTCTTAAATTTCTTTTGTTCAGACAATATAAGTTACCTGCTTTTGACAGTTTCGACTCCAGTCTTCTTCAGAAACGCCATCCCCAGTATGCGAGAGGGTGACGCCCCCTCGTCCCGGTTGATGGTGCCGCTCGCCCTTTTATCCAACGTTTTAATTTGTTGGTCTCAGATGTGATCATTTGTCCTTCATCCCAGTCTATGATGTGGTTGTTTCTTCTGTGGTAACTTTAATAGTCTGAACAAAAGAGATTTAAGAATAATCTATGAAGACAAAATGAACATCTTTAGATTCATACAGATTATTAGTTTGAGAAACATGAAAACGATCAGGATGCTTGCTCATTTGAAAAATTAAACATTCAGACTCTGACCAGTCCGACCAGTCAGACCATCATCACTGCCTCAGATGGGAGCTGTTATTGGGATGTCCCCCCCACCCCACCCACCACCACCACCACCACCACCATGCAGATGTGCCAATAACCCACATCAGCTGCTGACCGACTCATTCGTCCCGCCTCTCGCTTCACTCTGATTGGACGAGCTGATTGATTAGCATGCTGGAGCTGCTCGCTGTGTAAACAACTGCATGTTGGCAGATGACATTCCCACACAAATCACACACACACGCTGGCTGGCCTTCTGTGTGTGTGTGTGTGTGTGTGTGTGTGTGTGTGTGTGTATGTGTGTGTAGAAGCAGTGAACGTTCAGCAGGTTTCTCTCCTCTCACCTCTCTGTGACTGCAGTAAGAAATGTATTATTTCCCTTTAACTGAGGAAACCCCGTCAGCGAGCTGCTGCACGTTTCCCTCGACTGCCTTCAGTGTTTGTGCTTCTCAATCAAACCTCCACGAGAAAGTAGCAAATAAAAACGTCCTTGTTCCCGGACACGACTAAAAGCAAAGCAAGCGACAGGCCTGAGCAGAATCAGAGCCGGCCGTCAGCTTTGTATCGCTGATGGAGAGGAAACCCTGCTGAACGGTCACCGTGGTTGTTGGTTGCCATGGAGACGAGCTCCGAGGAAGAGCGCGCCCTGCTGGCTGATCCTGACTGTGTCCTCTGCTCTCAGACGGCTCTCAGCGCTCTGCAGCTTTGCCCAGTAAAACCAGCAAGCGTGGTAAGATCCCCCCCCCCCCCTTTCGCCCCCGCCCCCCCGCTCAACGACCCGCTGGCTTTAACGCACACCGACCGACAGCATCCTGGACACCTGTCACCAACACACCCCCTCCACGTTAACGTGTGTGTGTGTGTGTGTGTGTGTGTGTGTGTGTGCGTGCGTGTGTGGCACTGCACCCTTTCGCTTTCTGGAGGCCAAACACAGCAAACGATGAGCCCACCGTGTTCTCACGGAGCAGACAGTTAGCCAGATCTCAGGCTAGCCGTTGTCATAGTAACAGTTCTAAGTTTCCTGCGTTAGCTCTCACAAGGCAACAATTAGCCAGACGTGTTCTCACTGGGCTGTGCTGTGCTGCCAGATGTGTCATGGTTCTTGCAGCTGTGCGATAGCTTTGCTGTCAAGAACCTGAATATTGACGATGTATGATTTCCAATCAACTGGACTCTGAGAGTCTCGGTGGACGTGTGCTTCGTCTCCTGCTCAGGATCTTCTCCCCTGTGGCGGCGTCCCGCCTGCTGTGAGTCTGCTGCATTGATCAAGTGTGATTCTGTTTTTCTGTGTTTGAATCTTGTTGACTGGCTGGACAGATGCCTTTCACAAAGAGACACGTAAAGACCTGCTGATAGTTTGATGAGTCGAGAGCAGGTTCTGATCACATGATCCATCGTACGCTCTGCTCTTGCAGCAAACCACCTCAGCCAGAGCAGGAGACCCTGGGCTCCAACACTGGCCACACCTTCATCTACGCTCAGTGTTCAATCCACCTACAACCTTTAGACCCACAGGACTGGATAATTTGGACATGTGATGGTGTGTGTGTGTGTGAGTGTGTGTGTGTGTGTGTGTGTGTGTGTGTGTGTGTGTGTGTGGCTAAGCTAACCTCAGTCACAGTTTGCATGCAGACGTTTGCTGCGTCACAAACTTTGAGGAACTTTGCCCATGTAGCCGTGAGGCAGCACAGCAGCTGCTGGAGTCCCTGGATGGAGGGTAAGTCCACCAGCAGGGCCGTGCGTTCACTCAACTCAGAGAACCTGCAGAGACCCTGCTGAGGCTCTGCTGAGACCCTGCTGAGGCCCTGCAGAGACCATGCAGAGACCCTACTGAGGCCCTGGAGACGCTGCAGAGGACCTGCTGAGACCCTGCAGAGACTCTGCAGAGACCCTGCAGAGACCCTGCTGAGGCTCTGCCGAGACCCTACTGAGCCCCTGCTGAGACCATGCTGAGACCCTACAGAGGCCCTGCTGAGGCCCACCTGTGTTCTGTGTTGCACTGTTGCATGATCTTACTGACTCACAGCTGTTCTGAAGCACTAAAGAATGTTTTGTCTGAACATGATGATGATGTGAAGCGATGCGGAGAGCAAACAGGAGCTTTGGACGACAGAAAAAAGAAAAACCCCCTGGATGCTCAGACTCGTTGATGAACACAAAGCCAAGCCAAACATTGGCTAAAACTCTGACTGCTCGCACTTCTCTCAGTCATGGCCCGTCTTCAGCAAAGCACCTGTTAGCAGTTAGATACCAAACACTGAGGGTGGACAGTCCGTCCTCACGCTGGCAGCTTCACTCACCTGCTCTGAGGTCCAAACCTGTCTCTCAGCCTGAGGTCCAACCAGTCTGCATTCCAGTCGTGTCCTGCAGTGCAAACGTGTCCTCTGTCCTCAGAGTCTGCAGTGCAAACGTGTCCTCTGTCCTCAGAGTCTGCAGTGCAATGGTCCCTCATCAGGTTCCCGTCCAAACGTCCCACAGACAGCTGACGTGTCTTCCAGGGCTCCTGTTTACTCTCCGGCTCAGCAGAGGAGGCGGAGCCTGTGAGTGTCCACTCCTCTGGCTCCGCCCCCTCCCCCTCCTCCTGTCATCCCCCCCCCGTGAAGCCTCATTGCTCATTGGTTGTTTGTTCTCTCTCTGTGTTTCTTCTCCTCCTCTCCGTCTGTGTAGGCAGCCCGTTGAGTAACTTCTTTGACGTAATTAAACAGCTTTTTTCAGACGAGAAGAACCTTCAAGCGTCGCACTCGTCCAGCGCCCCCACCACGCCTAGCTCCCCCGCCAAGCATGCGCCCAGCAGCAAGCCCAGCCAGGCCCCGCCCACTGACTCTAAATGCCCCCCCGGCAAAGAGAAAGCAAAGACGGCGGGTGGCAGCAGGACACAGGAGCAAGCTTGAGGAGCTAGCTGAGCATGAGTAGCCGCCCAGATCAGCAGATCAGGTGATCAGGAGATCAGGAGATCAGGTCGCCCCACAAGCCAAACGAAAACTCGACTCTTTGCCTATAAATTTTGTACTGTGACGGGAACAGCTCGTTCAGATGATCAGTATTTTACAATAAGTAGCAGATGTAGCTTCGCCCCCCTGCCCCCCCCCCCTCTGTGTTC
>CAESWR010001248.1:45826-48326 GCA_903171835.1 Mullus surmuletus
CCCCCGCCCACACCAGACCAAACGCACCTCGGAAGAGAACAAAACACAAAAAAAAGCCTTAAGACAGTGATGTTTGTCGCTCTGCACACACTCTTCCCTCCTGTCGCTCCCTCGCGCTCAAACCACACACACTTGCACTCGCCGACAAACAGGAAGTGGCGGCCGAGGTGCGGACGGACGGACGGACGGACGGACGGACGGACGCCGGCTGGATTGTACTTGTTTTCACCGCGGTCTTTCTTTGTGACGGTGGTTTTTGGAGCCGAGGGTTGGAGGTGGAACGGCATCAAGGAATGATCTCTTCTGTTGTACAGACGCCGCCATGTTCCCTTTGTACAAAGCCTGTAGTCGTGACCTTCTGTTCTCCGCTCGTCTCTCCATGTTTGTTTACTTCGGTCGCGGCTCGATCGCACCCGAACCCGCCGACCCGAATCTCCTGGTGCCATCAGACCCACCTTCACCTCGCCCACCGGGCTGGAACTGCTTAGCGTAGCGTGGGGACTCGGCTGAGCTAACTAGCCCACATGCTAACTCACCACATGCTAAGTCAACAAGGACTGTCCAAGTTGACCTTTGCTTCCTGAACAATGTCGAGCGCAGAGGCTGAGAGGAACTACCATAAACATGTTAGCATTAGCATACTTTACTAGCTGCGATGACATCACAGAGGTTGTAAAGGATCTTTTGTGAAGACGAATTTCACGTCACCTCCTGCTTCGCTCAGACAGACGAGCGTCAGTGAAAGGAGACCGAGGAGGAAATGCATGAGAACCTGCTAGCCTGTTTATGCTAACGAGACAAGCTAGCTTACGAAAAGGTAAATTGATTATTGATTTATTCTCCTGATTTCTGTTCAGGTTCATCCCGGAAAAAAACTTGGAAAAACCAAGTTACACTGAGAAGATCATCCATGTTAGCCCGTTAGCCGTTAGCTCGGGCTGCCGGGGGGGGCGGGGCGGCGGCGGCGGTTCCGGTGCCATCGGGCCGAGCAAACCTCCTCACGTTTCCTTTTGCACTTTGAGCGGCGAGTCCGGTTTGAGTTCAGGTTCCTTTGGATTCTCTGCAGGTTTCAGATGATATCGAACTGCTGTGTATATTTTTGTACTTTATTGTATTTTGTCATTTTTTTGCTATTAATTTATTCTGTCTTATTTATATGAAAGATGTAGAGAATGTTCCGTCAGATTATTTAAGGATGCTTTTGTCATGTTTAAGTTATTTTGGATCTTTTCCCGATTTTTGGTGCAAGAAATCCTGTAAAATAGGTTTTGGATTTAGTGTAATTTAAGAATGTAGACGTAGCCTCTGCCGGAGGAGCAGCCTCTGTTGTAAGTGTCGGTGTGAACCAAGACTCCGATCCCACCAAACTCTCATCCTGTAAATAAGTTGGCTGACGAGCTTATTTAAACAACCCAGGGGATTCCTGCTGACCTTTGACCTCCTGCGCTTGTTTGCATGTCCAGCATTCGTCTTTTCTTTGCATGTCGTCGTCAGAACTCTTCCCTCGTTCTCCCGTTTCTGTTCTTTATGTACGTTTCTTTGTGTTGGTTTTTTCCTTTGGGATCTTCTCCTCGCCGTCCCCCTGCATCCTCCTCACTCGCGCTCTCACCTCGTGGGCGATCAGCCGGGTGGGCGTCGGCTTATCAGAGAGCAAACCTAAAGCAATACCTCCCATCGTTGGCTGTCCTCTTTTTCTACTGTGGGGATCAGAGCACACTGAGGGGGCGGAGCCGGAGCCCCGCCTCACTGAGGGGGCGGAGCCGGAGCGCCGCCGCCATCGTGACCCCCCGGTCACCTTACTGTGAACAACTGCAGTGCTGAAAGCAAATAAACCTGTTGACTTTGGAGCCGCCGCCTCCTGTCTGTTGTCACACATTCACATTCCACTGGGACGGCTGACCCCGGGTGACCCCAGGTGACCCTGGCTGACCCCTGCTGACCCTTCCACTGTGCTGCGGTCCTGCACATGAACGGGCTGCATCTCAAATCAGGTTTTCACATAAGTGTTCTGGATGTAAGTACTGGTCCTGGTCCTGTCTCCACCTTTGGGGCATAATGGAAGTCACGGTGGTCCAGCATCAGGACCAGACCAATTTCCGCAGCAATAAACCTTCAGAGAAGCTGCTCTGAGGTGCCACACACGCACAGATACACACACACACAGAGTTGTTGCAGCCTGGTGGTGGTGAAGTGTTTTTATGCAGCATCAGAGGTCTGATAAACACAGCATGTGGTCGGACCGACCAAAACCTAAGCCTGGAGTTCATCAGGCTGCTCTGGTCTGGTCACGCTTTGCGGTTTGTTTGATGTTTTTATGGAACCAGGTGAGTCCAGGTGACCAAAGCTCTTTTCTAAGGGGGCCGAGCAGCAGCAGCAGCAGCAGCAGCAGCAGCAGCAGCAGCAGCAGCAGCAGAGCTCCACCGACCATTGGACAAACTACATCTATAACATGATCCAGTTGCAGCTTCTGGACCCAAGACCAAGCAGGAGCAGAGTGGAG
>CAESWR010001248.1:53326-56842 GCA_903171835.1 Mullus surmuletus
GTTGGGGGGGGTGGGGGGGCGTGTCCTCAGGTCAGGTGGGCGTGTCTCTGACGGCGGACTGGGGCGAGCCGGTGGACGCGTCCAATCAGAGAGACGTGGAGGCGGCGCGGCGCTACATCCACTTCTACCTGGGCTGGTTTGCCACGCCCATCTTCCACGGCGACTACCCGCAGGTCATGAAGGACTACATCGGTGCGTCGCCGCCACTAATCAACCAATCTAACCGCTGACCTCTGCTGACCTCTGCTGACCTTTGACCCCAGGCAGGAAGAGCGGGCAGCAGGGCCTGGGCGCGTCGCGGCTGCCCGTCTTCTCGCCGCAGGAGAGCAGCTACATCAAAGGCACCTGCGACTTCCTGGGGCTAGGACACTTCACCACGCGCTACGTCACCCAGAGGAATTACCCATCAGGCCTTGGGGACAGTTACTTCTCTGACCGCGACCTGGCCGAGCTGGTGGACCCGCGCTGGCCCGACCCGGGCTCCGAGTGGCTCTACGCCGTCCCATGGGGCTTCAGGCGCCTCCTCAACTTCATCAAGGTGCTGTGATGTCATCGATTGATACGTTCTGACTGACGGACTGACGCGGCGCTGCACCGACTTCACCCAAAACTATATGTATTTTATGAGAGAGTTTAAGTATGTTAGTGGGAAGTATAAATATGTTAGTGGGAAGTTTAAGTATGTTAGTAAGAAGTACAAGTATGTTAGTAGAAAGTAAAAGTATGTTAGTAAGAAGTATAAGTATGTTAGTGGGAAGTATAAGTATGTTAGTAGAAAGTATAAGTATGTTAGTAAGAAGTATAAGTATGTTAGTGGGAAGTATAAGTATATAAGTAAGAAGTACAAGTATTTGCCTCAGAGTGCGTCAATCAGCTGACCGCCACTTTAGCTTGGCGTTGATGTTTTTCTCGGGTCGTCGCTGATGTTTGTGGTCGGCGTCCTTGCCATCGTCTGACCAAGCGTTGCCGTGGCGACTCTGACAGAGCGAGTACGGGAACCCGCTGATCTACGTGACAGAAAACGGCGTGTCGGAGAAGATGCGCTGCACCGACCTCTGCGACCACTGGAGGGTGCAATACTTCAGAGACTACATCAACCAGATGCTCAAAGGTGAGGCGGGGGGCGCAGCCTCCTCTGTTTCCATGGTGACACGAGGCCAGGTAACGACGGTGTGTGTGTGTGTGTGTGTGTGTGTCAGCGCTGAAGGACGGCGTGAAGGTGAAGGGCTACACTGCCTGGTCTCTGCTGGATAACTTTGAGTGGGACGAAGGCTTCTCAGAGCGCTTCGGACTCTTCTTCGTGGACTTCAGGAGCAGCAACAAGCCGCGCTACGCCAAAGCCTCCGTCACCTTCTACAGACGCATCATCAGCTCCAACGGCTTCCCCAACCACAGAGAGGTCACACACACACACACACACACACACACACACACACACTCACAAACACACACTAACACACACACACACACACACACGCTACGCCAAAGCCTCCGTCACCTTCTACAGACGCATCATCAGCTCCAACGGCTTCCCCAACCACAGAGAGGTCACACACACACACACACACACACACACACACTCAGATGTTCCAGGATGTTCCAGGATGTTCCAGGGTGTTCCAGGATGTTCCAGGGTGTTGAGATGTGACCTTCTCCACAGGTGGAGAGCTGGAAGAGGAAAGCCTTGGAGATGTGCGCCTCCAGCAACCACCTACTGGCTGCAGGTCAGTTCCCCAGAGTGGGCGTGGCCAGTAAGGGGCGTGGCCAGTCGGCACACAGTGGGCGGGGCCAGTAAGGGGCGTGGCCAGTCGGCCCATAGTGGGCGGGGCCAGTAAGGGGCGGTGCCAGTCGGCTCAGAGTGGGCGTGGCCAGTAAGGGGCGGGGCCAGGACAGATGCAGGACGTCCGCAATCTGCTTTGTAAGATGCAGTGCGTCAAAGTAGCAGGTTGAGCGAGCGGCTGCTCTCCAGCCTGGAGGTTTGAGGTGGAGTACACAGACTTCACGCAGTAGTACACAGACTGCACGCAGTAGTACACAGACTGCACGCAGTAGTACACAGACTTCACGCAGTAGTACACAGACTGCACGCAGTAGTACACAGACTGCACGCAGTAGTACACAGACTTCACGCAGTAGTACACAGACTTCATGCAGTAGTACATAGACTTCATGCAGTAGTACACAGACTGCACGCAGTAGTACACAGACTGCACGCAGTAGTACATAGACTTCATGCAGTAGTACACAGACTGCACGCAGTAGTACATAGACTTCATGCAGTAGTGCAGACTTTGTCAGGGCACATGCAGTCTGGAGTGTAAGAAGTATGTCAGTAGTAAGTATTAAGTATTAATAAGTATTTGCCTCAGAGCACAGCCTGTTCTCAGGAATGTGTGAGTTTGTGTTTCCTGCCGTCCAACTGTTTGAAACTTGCTCGTCTAAAGCTGTGTGTGTGTGTGTGTGTGTGTGTGTGTGTGTGTGTGTGTGTGTGTGTGTGTGTGTGTGTGTGTGTGTGTGTGTGTTGTCAGACCCTCTGATCGGCCACATGGAGATGGTGACAGAGATCGTGGTTCCCACCATCTGCACGCTCTGCATCCTGCTCAGCGCCGTCTTGCTCATGTTCCTGTTGCGCAGACGCCTCTGAAACACACACACTCACACACACACACACACTCACACACTCACTCACTCACACACACACACACACACACACACACACACTGCGCTGTGTTCAGGTGCTGCTCGGAGGTGAGACGGAGCTGGACGACTTCAAGCTGCTTTTTTCCCAGCAAACAGAGTGTGGATCTTCTGGTGCTGTGTGAGGACGAGGAGGGCCGAGGGGCGGAGCTTCCTCTGGATCAATTAAACATGATTAACACTCACACGGGCTGATTATTGACTGATCGAGTACATTTGGAATCAATCAGAAAAATGGTCCCTAGAAAAGGAGGCAAAAAATAAAAGCGTGAATCATCACAAATGTCTCTGAAAAAAGCTCCTTTTCTTCTGATGTTTGTTTCATTTTATATCTGTGATTGTTGTTGTTATTGTGTCCGAGCCGCGTCGCTTCGCTTTGACAAAAACCCAGTTTTTCTGAGTGATTCATTTATTTATTAAAATGTTTATTCCCTGTTTTTCTGACTAATATTTTCCTGTTTTTCGGATTTTGTTTTCTTTCTATTTCTTAATTTGAGTCATTTCTGTTTTCCGTGCAATATTTTTTCCCCCCAAAAATGGCGGTGACGCTGGATTACGTCCAGCACGTCGGGCGTGACGTATGACGTGTCTGCGGCTGTGAGTGGCGGGAACCGGGGACGGACCGGACATCCTGGACGGTGAGCTGGTGAACTTCTGCTGATGTCTTTATGTCTCAGAGACTGGACCTTCTCCCGCTGAGGAGACTAGGCCTTCTCCACTGGACCTTCTCCACTGGACCTTCTCCACTGAACCTTCTCCACTGGACCTTCTCCACTGGACCTTCTCCTGCTGAGGAGACTAGGCCTTCTCCACTGGACC